>JAPXFY010000013.1:89687453-89692453 GCA_030674185.1 Monoplex corrugatus | reverse complement strand
ACATGGGAGATAATTCTCAAGAGTTATGTCCTTTGATTAATGTTATTATTGTTGTTATTGTTGTTTTTAATATCAATGTTATCATCATCATCATCACCATCATCATCATCATCATCATCATTATTATTATTATCATTATCTCATCATCATCATCATCGTCGTCGTCGTTGTCGTTGTCATTATTATTATGATTATGATTATGATGATGATGGTGATGATTATTATTGTTATTGTTATTATTATTATTATTATTATTATTATTATTATTATTATTATTATTATTGTTATTATTATTACTATATTATTATTATTATTATGATTATGATTATCATTATTATTATTATTATTATCATCATGGATGGAACGTTACTTAATTTCTGTCAGTGTTGTAAACTGTTGACGAGTAGTACGTACATTCATTTGGAAATCATGGCTTCAACTTTTATTTCACGTGGACAGAAAAGAAATGCCTACAATCAGCACTTTGTAAAGAAGTTTATGTGCACAGCAATTTCTTGCAGATTCCTGACAGATTTTACATCCATGTTATCACTCTTTTAACAGTCCACTGTTGTCCTTGTTTTTGTCATGTTTAATTTATATTTGATGCTTCTTCTAAGTCACAGTCACCTTGAAAGGTACATAATGTGAATTGTCGGTTCTAACGGATGTAAGACAAAAACGATATTGTTAGAATGCCTTGATTGGTGAGATTGTGAAAATGGCTTGGTGAGATTGTAAATATGGCTTGGATGATCAGATTGTGAGTCTTGGTGAGATTGTGAAAATGGTTTGTTTGTTGAGATTGTGAAAATGGTTTGTTTGTTGAGATTGTGAAAATGGTTTGTTTGTTGAGATTGTGAAAATGGCTTGGTTGTTGAGATTGTGAAAATGGTTTGTTTGTTGAGATTGAGAAAATGGTTTGTTTGTTGAGATTGTGAAAATGATTTGGTGAGATTGTGAAAATGGTTTGTTTGTTGAGATTGTGAAAATGGTTTGTTTGTTGAGATTGTGAAAATGGTTTGTTGAGATTGTGAAAATGGTTTGTTTGTTGAGATTGTGAAAATGGTTTTGGTGAGATTGTGAAAATGGTTTGTTTGTTGAGATTGTGAAAATGGTTTGTTTGTTGAGATTGTGAAAATGGTTTGTTTGTTGAGATTGTAAAAATGGTTTGGTTGTTGAGATTGTGAAAATGATTTGGTGAGATTGTGAAAATGGTTTGATTGTTGAGATTGTGAAAATGGTTTGTTTGTTGAGATTGTGAAAATGGTTTGTTTGTTGAGATTGTGAAAATGGCTTGGTTGTTGAGATTGTGAAAATGGTTTGTTTGTTGAGATTGTGAAAATGGTTTGTTTGTTGAGATTGTGAAAATGATTTGGTGAGATTGTGAAAATGGTTTGTTTGTTGAGATTGTGAAAATGGCTTGATTGTTGAGATTGTGAAAATGGCTTGATTGTTGAGATTGTGAAAATGGCTTGGTTGTTGAGATTGTGAAAATGGTTTGTTTGTTGAGATTGTGAAAATGGTTTGTTTGTTGAGATTGTGAAAATGGGTTGTTTGTTGAGATTGTGAAAATGGTTTGATTGGTGAGATTGTGAAAATGGCTTCGTTGTTGAGATTGTGAAAATGGCTTGGTTGTTGAGATTGTGAAAATGATTTGGTGAGATTGTGAAAATGGCTTGATTGTTGAGATTGTGAAAATGGCTTGATTGTTGAGATTGTGAATATGGCTTGATCGTTGAGATTGTGAAAATGGCTTGATTGTTGAGATTGTGAAAATGGCTTGATTGTTGAGATTGTGAAAATGGCTTGATTGTTGAGATTGTGAAAATGGCTTGATTGTTGAGATTGTGAAAATGATTTGATTGTTGAGATTGTGAAAATGGCTTGATTGTTGAGATTGTGAAAATGGCTTGATTGTTGAGATTGTGAAAATGATTTGGTGAGATTGTGAAAATGGCTTGATTGTTGAGATTGTGAAAATGGCTTGATTGTTGAGATTGTGAAAATGATTTGGTGAGATTGTGAAAATGGCTTGATTGTTGAGATTGTGAAAATGGCTTGATTGTTGAGATTGTGAAAATGATTTGATTGTTGAGATTGTGAAAATGGCTTGATTGTTGAGATTGTGAAAATGGCTTGATTGTTGAGATTGTGAAAATGATTTGGTGAGATTGTGAAAATGGCTTGATTGTTGAGATTGTGAAAATGGCTTGATTGTTGAGATTGTGAAAATGATTTGGTGAGATTGTGAAAATGGCTTGAGTGTTGAGATTGTGAAAATGGCTTGATTGTTGAGATTGTGAAAATGATTTGGTGAGATTGTGAAAATGATTTGATTGTTGAGATTGTGAAAATGGCTTGATTGTTGAGATTGTGAAAATGGTTTGGTGAGATTGTGAAAATGGCTTGATTGTTGAGATTGTGAAAATGGCTTGATTGTTGAGATTGTGAAAATGGTTTGGTGAGATTGTGAAAATGGCTTGATTGTTGAGATTGTGAAAATGGTTTGGTGAGATTGTGAAAATGGTTTGGTGAGATTGTGAAAATGGCTTGATTGTTGAGATTGTGAAAATGGCTTGGTTGGTGAGATTGTGAAAATGATTTGATTGTTGAGATTGTGAAAATGGCTTGGTTGTTGAGATTGTGAAAATGGCTTGGTTGTTGAGATTGTGAAAATGATTTTGGTGAGATTGTGAAAATGGCTTGATTGTTGAGATTGTGAAAATGGCTTGATTGTTGAGATTGTGAAAATGGCTTGATTGTTGAGATTGTGAAAATGGCTTGATTGTTGAGATTGTGAAAATGGCTTGATTGTTGAGATTGTGAAAATGGCTTGATTGTTGAGATTGTGAAAATGGCTTGATTGTTGAGATTGTGAAAATGATTTGATTGTTGAGATTGTGAAAATGGCTTGATTGTTGAGATTGTGAAAATGATTTGATTGTTGAGATTGTGAAAATGGCTTGATTGTTGAGATTGTGAAAATGATTTGATTGTTGAGATTGTGAAAATGGCTTGATTGTTGAGATTGTGAAAATGATTTGATTGTTGAGATTGTGAAAATGGCTTGATTGTTGAGATTGTGAAAATGGCTTGATTGTTGAGATTGTGAGAATCATTCGCTCGTCTGTTCGTTACTGTGTTCATTCATTTATTCATTCTTTCTTTCTGCCATTTCTTTCTGTTGTTTTTTTCTTTCTTTCCCTTCTTCCTTCAGTATTTTCTTTCCTTCTTTCTTTCACAGTTTCTTTTTTTCAGTGTCTTTCTATTTTTGTTTACCCATTTCATTCTTTCTTGTTTTTGTTTCTGTCTGTCTGTCTGTCTGTCTGTCTGTCTGTCTAACTGTCTTTCTTTCTTTCTTCATGTCGTTCTTTCGTGTGTGTTTTGTTTCTTTCTCCTTGCTTTCTTTTATTTTTATTTTCTTCTGTTTTTCTTTTTATTCGTTTTTGTCCTTTCTTTCTCTGTCTTTTCGTGTATTTCTGTTCCTTTTCTTTCTTTCTTTTGTTATCATTCTTTTCCTTTTGTCTGTCTTTTTATGTCTTTCTCTTTGTTTTCCTTTCTCTCTTTCTTCCTTTCTTCCTTCCTTCCTTCCTTCCTTTTGTGTATTTGTTTCTTTCTCATTTTTTCATTCTTTCTTTTTTCTTTTTTCTTGTTTTTATCTTGTAATTCTTTTTGTTTTTTTATGCCTTTTTCTTTCTTTCTCTTTCTGATTTTTTTCTTTTTGTCTGTCTTGTTATGCATTTCTGTTTCTTTTTCTTTCTTTCTTTTTTCTTCTTTTCTTTCTTTCTTCTTTCTTCTTTCTTTCTTCTTTCTTTCTTTCTTTCTTTTCTTTCTTCTTTCTTTCTTTTTTCTTTCTTTCTTTCTTTCTTTCTTTATGTCTTCTTCTTTCTTTCTTTCTTTCTTTTTCTTTCTTTCTTTCTTCTTCTTCTTTCTTTCTTTCTTTCTTCTTTCTTTCTTTCTTCTTTCTTTCTTTCTTTCTTCTTCTTTCTTTCTTTCTTTCTTCTCTTTCTTTCTTTCTGTCTTCTTCTTTCTTTCTTTCTTTCTGTTTTTCTTTCTTTCTTTCTTTCTGTGGTTTTGTATTCCTTTCTGTCTTGGTGTCAGATTTGTCAGTGCAAGAACACATCAGAGCACACGAGTAATTCCTTATGCACATCACCAGAATTCCATGTGATGGGAAGATCCAGGATGATCATGGCTGGCGCCGTGATATTGTGCATACGTCATAGACACTGGCCAGGTCTGAAGGGTTTTCTTTTTTTTGTTTTTTTTTTTTCACTTTGCTGATGGGGTCTATATGTGACCTCCCACCACGAAATCAGTCTTAAATCGCAGTCAGTCGAACAGAACTAGGAGCTGTAAAGGTGACTGAGGGTCTATCTGGGGTGTTTTGACTTTTTCTCAAAATTAATTTCTGTAGACTATAATCTATCCCCCACAGAAATTTTTTTCTTGAAAAAAATATTATTAATCAATTCAAAATGGTATTTCAATGCTGATCGCAGCAGAAAGAGCGCAATTTCCTACCAAAAGTACCTATTTTTGTCTCTTATAATAAACCGTAACCTGTGCAGTACCCGCACATGTAATATACTGACGGAAAGCTCTTTGGTGCACCTTTCAGATAATGACAGCGAACATTAGAAACAAACTGGGTCAAAGCCACCAAATAAAGAAATTTAAGGAAAATGTCTAGTAGAGCACACAAAAACTTTAGAGGCCGTTTTCTCAAAATGGCCGTCATACAACTTAATGACTTTAAACATACATAACTTCTACAATTCTTTGAGTACAAGCTTTATTCAAGTACCAAAATAATCAGCAGAATGTACACTTTCCAGTGATATGTATATTTCAAATTTCCCAAAATGCTAGTTAAGACTGACTTCGTGGTGGGAGGTCACATATTGTGTGATATTGTCCATTCTGATTTCCGTCTGTCTGTGACACCATGTATGCGTCTGGTCTTTCTGGTGGTTCTACTGTTGTCTGTCTTTGTC
>JAPXFY010000013.1:89672453-89682453 GCA_030674185.1 Monoplex corrugatus | reverse complement strand
AGAGCAGCTAAAAAGTAATAAATAAATAAATAAACAAATAGAATGATAAATAAATGAATAAAAGACAGAAACTAAACCAAATCAAACAAAATAAACAAAAAACAAAATAAAATCAAAACAAAAAACAAGAAAACGTGTCTTTAATTAGGTTTTATTCGATTTTGTTTCTTCTCTCTCTCTCTCTCTCTCTCTCTCTCTCTTCTCTCTCTCTCTCTCTCTCTCTCTTGTTGTCTCTCTCTCGTGTCTCTCCTCTGTCTGTCTGTCTGTCTCTCTCTCTCTCTGCCCTTGTCTCTCTCTATGTCTGTCTGCTGTCTGTCCTCTCTCGCTCTCTCTCTGTCTGTCTTCCTCTCTCTCTCTCTCTCTTCTCTCTCTCCACCTCTACTTACACAGGATCTGCAAATTCAGATTTACGCCGTCACCAACCTGCGTAGGGTCAAGAGGACTAGACATCCATCATTATCATATGTCCCCTGCCGCATGGCGTTGGCGACGATGGCCCTCCATACGAATCTATCCCCTGTCGCTGCACGTACGTCTCCCACCCTGTCTGTCTTCAACCACTCTGCAAGTCCGTCCACTATTTTCTCCCTGGGTACACCTGGTGCTCTCTTTCCCTCCAGCTTTCCTGTTGTAACCAGGTGTTCTAATTCCCCTTTCCTCACAAAATGTCCTATAAATGTTCTTTTCCTAATCTTCTTTATTAATGATCTTCTGTGTCTGAGGACTAGACAGCTGAACATATAATGTACGATGTCGCCTCTATCAAGTAGCGCGACAAGAGACATGGCTACCACAACTGCGCTGTCTAGCCAGCTCTGTACCAGCTGGTAGGAACAGAACTGAAGGCCTAACTCATCACTAGACGTGGCCTGACCATGTACATGACGATTGTAGAAAGAAAAAAAAAAAAGGAAACTGGTGGAGTTACACTGATGCAAAATATTCTCCCTTGGGAGAGGAACTACAGTTCAAATGGTAAATATGTGCGGCGAGACTTTGTTTTCGTTTTGCAATCAGTGACTGGGGAAAATATCCTTACTGAAGCAAAAGTCAAGATCAATACATCCATCCTCATCCCCACCTTGACATACCAGTGCCAGACCTGGACCACGATCAAGACCTTAGAGATCAAAACCATTACCTGTCAGATGCTTGTTTGGGGAGAAGAGTGGCAGAATGGTTCAGACGTTCGCCTGCCAATAACTATACTCGAGGCTCAAGGGTTCGCTCCCTGTAGAGGCCTTGACTTTTCTCCTCAGTTTGAGTGGAAAATCGAAGTGAACGTCTAGTCCTTCGGAAGGGGACGAAAAACAAGTCGGACCCATATGCCTTCTGGCTGCGCACGCTAAAGATCCCACGGCACTTGAAAATCGTGAAGAACATGACAATGCCAAGTTGCCTTGGTATAAATCACTGGAGAGACAGGTTGATTTCCCAGGTCCCTTCCCTTGAAAGCCAATCAGCCTTCTTGCCTGTCTGAAATATTGTTTAAAGATGGGAATATGAATATGAATTTGAAGCGAGGGAGAGGGGATGAGCGCCGCCCTCGTGGTGCTGGCTTAAGGCTTTGTGCCGTGATCATTCTGGATCTTCTCATCACATGGCACCTGTGACGTTAGTGTATATGGAATTCATTCTGAGCGCGGAGACGTCGTCTTGAGAAACTGAAACTGAAACTGCGTTATTTGAAAACTGCTGTAAACAAGAGCAGACACCTCATGGCCAGAAACGCCATGATCACAAAAATGATGACAGAAGTATCAATCGACCATTATATTCACCAACGGAAAATGAAGTGTTTTTTTCTCTTTTTTTTCCATCTGACTAGAGTAGAACTGTACCACCAGGCTAAACAAACGTACAACTAACAGATATCTGGGTTTAACATATGATCGAATAAAAACACGAAAACACCTTTTTTTTTTTTAGCTTTCGTAGCTTTCGGAGCTCTGATGCTCCTTCTTCAGCAGGCATGTTTATTTGCTACAGATGTCAATAGCTGGGGTCACTGCATTCCTACACTCTAGAAACAGTACGCACAAAAAGTAACAGGATTTTCTAATGGTCACGACACATAGTGTTAAAGTTTCAGTTTTTTCCCAGAGTAATCAGTCCACACGTACTGCTGTTCTCTACCTAGGGTTTAATGAAAGCGAGAGGAAGACCAAGGAAGGCCAGAATGATTGGAATGAAACAGAGAGACAGTGACATTACACGGCATTTCGCCACGTCAAAGCCTTCAGACTCACCGTTTACTGTCAATTCCTTCCATCCGAAACATCCCATAATGACACACATTACAAGATAAAAGAAACCGAAAGAAGTTCAGAGAATAACATTGCAGACTGTCCAGATGCAGGAGGGCTTGCCTGAGTTATCCCCCGTACTGCTTTGCATTCTGCATCAATAACCTCTCCAAACGATTCCTTATGCCTCATACAGCTCAGCCTGGCCTGTCCGAACACGATATGCAGAAGCCCCCAATTTATGGCAGAACAAACCTGTGTCATTGACGGTAAAGAAAATGCGATCGATAATCGGTGATCGATGGGGGTGGGGATGGAGATGGGGATGGTGTCTTTGTACGGAGGGCTAATCGGATCTTTGTCTCTGTCTTTGTCTCCTTCTCTGGCTGTCTCTGTGTCTCTGTCTCTGTCTCTCTCTGTCTGTCTGTCTGCCTCTCTCTCTCTCTCTCTTTCCTATTTCTGTCTGTCTGTCTGTGTCTCTGCCTGTCTGTCTGTGTCTCTGTGTGTCTGTCTGTCTCTGTCTGTCTGTCTGTCTGTCTCTGTATGTCTGTCTTTGTCTATCTCTCTCTCTCTCTTTCTTTCTTTCTCTGTCTCTCTCTCTCTGTCTCTCTCTCTCCTATTTCTGTCTGTCTGTCCGTTTTTCTCATATTTCTATCTGTCTGTCTGTCTCTGTCTATCTGTCTGTCTGTCCATCTCTCTCTCTCTCTCTGTCTTTCTCTGTCTTTCTCTTTCTATTTCTGGCTGGCTGGCTGTCTCTGTCTCTGCCTCTTTATCTTTGTCTTTCTGTCTGTCTGTCTCTCTTTCTCCCTCTCTTTCTCACTGTCTCTGTCTCTGTCTGTCTGTCTCTCCTTCTCTCTCTGTTTGTACCTGTCTCTCTGTCTTTGTTTGGTTCTCTCCTCTCTCTCTCTCTCTCTCTCTCTCTCTCTCTCTCTCTCCTCTCTCTCTCTCCCTCTCCCGTTATTTATTGTCTCTCTATCCTTTCTCTCTAGTTAGACATTTCTTTTCCCTCTCTACTCGTATGACCACTCCAACTGCATGAATCATCGTGTCCACATTATCCCAGCCTTGTGTGCACAAAGACATACAAATCTGTTTTAAATGTGGCGTGATGTACGGGCCTGTTTCTGGACAAACATTGTAGTCAGACATTTTATCCAGACAACCACTCTGTCATTAGTTACCTCTTTCTCTCTTCAACACCCCCCCCCCCCCCCTTTTTTTTTTTTGCACTTTCTTTTTTTTTAATGCTTCCTTCGTCATTTTCTGCCTTGCTGCTCCATTCAGCTGTATGTGTTTTCAATAAAGTCTAACGTCCTTTCTCTTAGGATTGATAATTGGGTACATGTATACAATGCATTTTTGACTCTAGGGAAATGAGATATATGCGGGAGAAATTTTAGGTAATTTAGGTCTGTTTTACATATGTTTCAATGTCCTTCATTATGTTTAAAATTGTATTCAGGTATGTTTTTAAATTCCCTGTGCGATAAATTGGACAAAATGGTCAACGCCAGGGGTCATCTCTTAAAATTACGTGCACAAATGATTTGATATGCTACTTAATTTTCTGTTGTTTTCTTTCATGTTGGTGTATTGTGTATGTTTTGAAACGGTTACAGTCCTGATATGGCTCTACGCAGTCGGCTGGACTTGAAAAAAAGGGCAATAAGTGTAAATAACAGTCCTCTCTCTATTTTTCCTTTGCTTGTTTATAATTTATGTTTCTACAGTTCGTTTACATTTTCATTTGTTTAAGCAAAGTGTTTTGCTTTATGTCTTTATGTTTACATCCTATGTGCAGAATAGCATAGACTAGCTGTAAGGCAGGTTGAATGGGACCTAATGCTACTATCCTTTAATGATAAATGAGTTGTGACATATCTATTTCAAGTTTGTCTCTCTGTCGACTGGTTTCATGTAATCTTTTCCTGACCCTTTCAAACTTCACATTCCTACTCTCACCCTTTCGTCTGAGCCCGAAAATGGCCATCTGCCAAAACGATATAGGAAAAGAATATGACCTTATTACCCAGGCAAAACTTTTTTTTTCCAAAAAGTCGTGAACGGTGCATCCCATGACACGTTTATTTTTATTCCAGTTTGCTTGTTTTGTTTTGTTTTGTTTTGTTTGTTTTGTTTTGTTTTTGTTTGTTTTGTTTTGTTTTGTTTTGTTTCTAGAACTTTAAAACGCAGAAAACAAAACCAACACACACACACACACACACTATTGAATTAAAATTCAGCTAAGCAAATTGATGGAGGCAGACACAAGAAGATCATTCATAAGGAAGATTAGGAAAATATAGGCAACATTTATAGGCCATTTTATGAGGAAAGGGGAAATGGAGCACCTGGTCACAACAGGAAAGGTGGAGGGAAAGACAGCACCAGGTAGACCCAGGGAAAAAATATTGGACGGAGTTGCAGAATGGCTGAAGACAGAGAAGGTGGAATATGTGCTTGCGGCAACAAGGGATAGAAACATATGGAGGGCCATGATCGCCAACGCCATGTGGCAAAGCACTTGATGATGATGCTGCTGCTGCTGCTGCTGCTGCTGCTGCTGCTGCTGATGATGATGATGATGATGATGATGATGATGATGATGGTAACAAAGACGCACAAAATATTCAACTTGAAATTTACTTCATAGCCGCTTTGTTCATAACTACAATCAACAACGTTCCTTGGAACAATAATGATGGATAATATAATATGACAAAGGTACTTTCCAACGAGAGAACTTCTTAGCTGAAAGCCTTTTATTTTCAAACTTCTTGTTTCTAATGTACAAATCTGCCGAGACAAAAACTACATAAAATAAATGGCACGCATCAATTCAGTAGAACAATATGATAGAAAAGGTGCACGGAACTCAAAGAGTTACAATACTTACTGTCCTCTGAGACAATTGGAAGGAAAGGCACACACAAATAAAGGCAATCGGTGTGTGTGTTGTGTGTGTGTGTGTGGTGTGTGTGTGTGTGTGTGTGTGTGTGTGTTGTGTGTGTGTGTGTGTGTGTGTGTGTGTGTGTTGTTGTGTTGTGTGTGTGTGTTGTGTTGTGTGTGTGTGTGTGTGTGTGTGTGTGTGGTGTGTGTGTGTTGTTGTGTGTGTGTTGTGTGTGTGTGTGTGTGTGTGTGTGTGTGTGTGTGTGTGTGTGTTGTGTGTGTGTGTGTGTGTGTGTGTGTGTGTGTGTGTGTGTGTGTGTGTGTGTGGTGTGTGTGTGTGTGTGTGTGTGTGTGTGTGTGTGTGTGTGTGTGTGTGTGTTGTTGTGTGTGTGTGTGTTGTGTGTGTGTTGTGTTGTGTTGTGGTGGTGTTGTGTGTGTGTTGTGTGTGTATGTTTGTGTGTGTGTGTGTGTGTTGTGTTGTGTGGTGTGTTATGTGTGCATGTGTGTGTGTGTGTTGTGTGATGTGTGTGTTGTGTGTGTGTGTTGTTGTGTGTGTGTGTGTGTTGTGTGTGTGTGTGTGTGTGTGTGTGTGTGTGTGTGTGTGTGTGTGTGTGTGTGTGTGTGTGACAGGGAGAGAGGGAGAGAGACAGAGAAAGAGAGAGAGTGTGTGTTTGTATGTTAGTATAATTATGGTGTGTATGTGGTGTATATATGTGTGTGTATGTGTGTGTGTATGTGTGTGTGTGTGGTGTGTGTGTGTGTGTGTGTGTGTGTGTGTGTGTGTGTGTGTGTGTGTGTGCGTAACACGGACACTGAGAGAGACAGAGACAGAGACACAGACAGACAGACAGACACAGAGACAGAGACACAGAGACACAGAGACACAGAGACACAGAGAGAGAGAGACACAGAGAGACACAGAGAGAGAGAGACAGAGACAGAAACAAAAACAGAAATAAAGACAAAAGACACAATCACACACAAAGACAGAGAGAGCATCAGAATTACTCCATTATCACAATCATAAATTATTAACGCGAAGAACCAATTATTCGTCTAGAGCAGTAAGAAACTGTACAGAAATGGAAAGCAGAAGACAAAACAAGACAAGACATCAGAAATCTCTGTCTAAATCCCTGAACTTCAATACCCATTACACACATCTACCCTCTGTGGCTCTGAAAGCAGGATGGTGGGGCACTAAGTCTTATGTCTACATCACGTGGCAGTCTGGAGACGCGGAGATAAGATAAGACAAGATAAGACAAAATCAAAATTTTATTTGGCGAAGTAGTTAGCCTAATGGACAACTGACTGGAAACTTGTGAGTTCAAAACCCCACCACTCAAAAACTAAACAACAACAACAACAACAACAACAACACAACAACAACAACAACAACAACAACAAACGTTATTGTTTATTAGAAATCCAGTTAAACAAAAACTGATGTTAATTTAGATTTTTATTTTCAAAGTTTCTTGTTATGTTGTCAGTTATACTTTGTGATAATTTTCCTAATTTTACGTGCGCTATAGTTCTTATTCCTTTAACCTTTTCCTTCTCCTGTTTCCGTCTTGTCTGATATCACATTATGTGGATAGACATTAAATGAAACTGAACAACAACAACAACAATAACAACAACAACAGCAACAATAATAATAGTGTTTGATTTTTCGACTTGTACCCGCATGCTATGGGCTCTCAAGGTAGATTGGGGACACACAATCGAGTTTCACCCATTTCATGAATATATCATTGAGAGTGTGTTCATAAGTAAGACTGGTGTGTGTGTGTATACATATTCATACACACACACAAAACACACACACACACACACACACACAACACACATATATATATATATATATATATATATATATATATATGCATCTGTCTGTCTGTCTGTCTTTCTTTCTCCCTTCCTCTCTCTCTCTCTCTCACTTTCTCTCTCTGTCTCTCACTTTCTCTCTGTCTCTCTCTCTCTCTGTCTCTCTCTCTGTCTCACTGCCTAATCCATGACCACGCAGTCAGTTGTCTGTCACACTAATCGCATTACTACAGGGACTGGTAAGAAAGAAGAAAGCCATTGTTTCTTCTTCTATGTCGTCTTTTCTTTTGACTGTTTTTCCTTTTCTTCTTTTCCCTCTGTCCCCCAAAGATAACCCATGACAGATCGCTGGCCAGTGAAATCCTCTTCGCACAGATGGGCGTGGAAATGAGATTGGAAACCAGTCTGCCAGGGTGCTCTCCCTTCTACGTCTCCTCTCCAGTCTGGGGCTGACCCAAACCAAAACAGTCTGGTCCACTCTCGGTGTGCCATTGAAAGAAGGGAGATAATGCGCCTGTCATCAGGCGGCTTCTTGAAGTAAAGACACCGTCAAGTGGATGTCCTACTACTCCTGGTGATTGCCTCCCGTTTCTTGTTATCATAACCGGTATCAGTACAGGTATAGAGCTGGTACGAGTCATTTGTATCTTCTGCATGAAATTGGGGAGAGTGTGTCGAATTTTCTATTGATGAGAATAAAGATATTAAGGTATAACAGAATCTTCAGCAAAAATAGCAAGAACAACAAAAACGCAATACCAGTAATAATTCAGAATTAACATCATTAAACAAAATAATTTGAGTAAATTTTAGCAGTGCTTAAATTTATTCATTGCATCTATCTATCTGTCTATCTATCTATCTGCCTATGTATATATGTATGTATGTATATATTTGTATTATGTTGTATGTAGTATGTATGTATGTAGGTATTGTATGTATGATGTATGTATGTATGTATGTACTACTATTAGTTATTATCTATCTGTGTGTCTGTCTATCTATTACTGTCTGTCTGTCTGTCTATCTATCTATCTATCCATCTATTTATCCCTTCCTCTCTCTCCCCTTTTCTATTCTCTTCACTCTCTCTTTCTGTCTCTGTCTCACTCTCTATTTATATCTTTTTCTTTCTTTTTCTCTTTGTTCTTTTCTGTCTCACTCTGTCTTTATCTTTCCATCTCTCTTTTCTCTTCATTTCTTTCTCACTCTCTTTGCTTTCTGTCTATTCTTGTATATTTCTCTCTTTCTTGATGTCTGTCTGTCTTCTGTCTGTCTTCTTGTTCATTCTCTCTCTCTTTCTCTGTTGTCTGTCTGTCTGTTTGTACCTCTCTCTGTTTCTCTCTAGCTCTCTCTGTCTCTGTCCTCTTCTTTCTCTGTCTGTCTGTCTGTCTGTTGTTACCTCTCTCTGTTTCTCTCTAGTTCTCTCTCTCTCTCTAGCTCTCTCTCTTTCTCTGTCTGTCTGTCTGTCTGTTTGTACCTCTCTCTGTTTCTCTCTAGCTCTCTCTCTTCTCTTCTGCTCTCTCTGTCCTGTCTGTCTGTCTGTTTGTACCTCTCTCTGTTTCTCTCTAGCTCTCTCTCTCTCTCTCTTCTAGCTTCTCTCTTCTCTCTCTCTCTGTCTGTCTCTCTACTCTCTCTCTCTCTCTAGCTCTCTTCTCTTGTCTCTTCTGTCTGCTCTCTGCTCTCTCTCTCTCTCTAGTCTTCTCTTCTCTTCTCTGTCTTGTCTCTCTCTGTTCTCTCTCTCTCTCTCTTCTCTGTCTGTTGCCTCTCTGTTTTCGTCAGCCTCTCTCTCTTCTCTCTGTCTGCTTCTGCTCTCTGTCTGTCTGCCTCTCTCTCTCTGTCTGTCTGCCTCTCTCTCTTCTCTGTCTGCGTCTGTCTGTCTGCCTCTCTCTCTCTGTCTGTCTGCCTCTCTCTCTCTCTGTCTGTCTGTCTGTCTGCTCTCTCTCTCTCTGTCTGTCTGCCTCTCTCTCTCTCTGTCGTCTGTCTGTCTGCCTCTCTCTCTCTCTGTCTGTCTGCCTCTCTCTCTCTCTCTCTCTGTCTGTCTGTCTGTCTCTGTCTGTTGCTCTCTCTCTCTCTCTGTCTGCCTCTCTCTCTCTCTCTCTCTCTCTCTCTCTTTCTGTATGTCTGTCTGTCTGTTTGCCTCTCTCTGTCTCTCTCTGTCTGCCTCTCTCTCTCTCTCTCTGTCTCTCTCTCTCTCTCTCTGTCTGCCTCTCTCTCTCTCTGTCTCTCTCTCTCTCTCTCTGTCTGTCTGCCTCTCTCTCTCTCTCTGTCTCTCTCTCTCTCTCTGTCTGCCTCTATCTCTCTCTCTTCTCTCTCTGTCTGCCTCTCTCTCTGTCTCTCTCTCTGTCTGCCTCTCTCTCTCTGTCTCTCTCTGTCTGCCTCTCTCTCTGTCTGTCTGCCTCTCTCTCTCTGTCTCTCTCTGTCTGCCTCTCTCTCTCTGTCTCTCTCTGTCTGTCTCTCTCTCTGTCTCTGTCTGTCTGCCTCTCTCTCTGTCTCTGTCTGTCTGTCTGTCTGTCTCTCTCTCTCTCTCTCTCTCTCTCTCTCTCATTCAGCTTCTCTCCCTCTCTCACTTGGTCTTTCTGTCTCTGCTTGTAGAATTTTCTCTGACTGTTTGATTGTCTATTGCTCTGTCTCTATCACATCCTCTCTCCCTCCCTCCCTCCCTTGCCCCCCCTCTCTCTCTCTCACGCTCTCTCTCTCTCTCTCTCACTGTATCTCTCCCTCCTCACTCTTTCTGTCTCTAACATACAACCACTCAGTCAGCGGTCTGTCACACTAACCACATCAGCACAGGGACTGGTACAAAAGAAGAAAGTGTGTTGCAATGCTAAAAGGAAATAATACTACTAAGCCATTGTTTCTTCTTCTGTGTCGTCTTTTCTTTTGTCTGTCTTTCCTGTTCTTCTTTTTACCTCTGTCTCCCCAAAGATAACCCATGACAGATCGCTGGCCAGTGAAATCCTCTTCGCACAGATGGGCGTGGAAATGAGATTGGAAACCTGTCTGCTAGGGTGCTCTCCCTTCTACGTCTC
>JAPXFY010000013.1:89649953-89652453 GCA_030674185.1 Monoplex corrugatus | reverse complement strand
GTCTCTGTCTCTGCCTGTCTGTCTTATTCTCTGTCTATCCTCTCTCTGTCTCTCTGTATGTCTCTGTGTCTGTCTCTGTCTCTCTCCCCCTTCGCTTCTCTATCTAACTATCTATCTATCTGTCTGTCTGTCTCTCCTTACAAGCCACCAAGAATGACTGATGACTAACTCAAAGCTGATGTTTGTTTGTTTTTTCTCTTGATCTGCCCTCTCTGTCTCTCTCTTTCTCTCTTTCTAGACGTCTGCAAGTATGATGGATGACTGATCTTACAGCTGGTCCCTTCTTCATTCCTTCACACACACTTCGTCTTTGCCACTTTTGGTTTGCACACGGTACTCATGTCACTGAACGTTCTTGACCTTTGATCTTTGACCCCACGTTCTTTTTTGTGGGGGAGGGGTGTGATGGTGGGGGGGTGGTCTGTGTTTGCACACTGTACTTCAATATTTCATTGGTCTCCGATCTTGTATTGGCCTTGACCTTACATGTGATGTACGATCCTTATTTTTCTTATTCGTTTTTTTTTTCTTTTTTTTTTTTCAACACGTTACTGATATACTTGGATGTCGTTAATGTTGTTTGTCTCGAGTGTGTTGAACAGATTTTAATGTTTACATTTTGCACACGGCACTGACATCATTTTATATCCATGACGTCATTTGTGACATACACATACACGCATGCATTTCCGTCTTCAACTTATTTTGAACTTTAGTGCCGAAAATGTACACACTTGAAAAACCTACATAGAAACCATGGTATCTTTTCTTCACTGTTCAAGGACACACATTATGCAAATCACGGAATGACCTTGACTGACCTTCACATGACACATGACCTTTAATTTACCATTTTTAAGAGTAACGGTAATCACTTCTGTTTTTATTTGTTTAGTTTTCCTTTGTAATCCTCATACCGATGAGTTTTTTGTTTGTTTGTTTGCTAACGCTGTTCAACCTCGTATGACATTTGACATTACACGCGAATGAAGGATATATCTTTCTCGGAGCTTACACAGAATACTGGGTTCTTCAAGGACCTTCACCTTCGTTATGACACATAAACATGGCTTTCTGAATTCCCTGGTATGTACAGCGTATCAAACTCATTGACGGAAGTAGCGCAGGCATAATTTTTCAGTCGCCACTGAAGTGATGGCATTGGAAACCACATCCTGAATTTGCAAGATATACCATTGGAATCTCACTTTGCAAAGGATAGTGACCAATACATCTGCACAGTTTAAACATGAAATCAGTCTGTCTCACTTTGCAAAGCACAGTGAATCATATCTGCAAAGCATTGAACAAGAAGCTCAATCTATCTCACTTGGCAACGCACAATACTCAATATATCCGCACAGCTTAAACGGGAACTCAATCTATCTCACTTTGCAAAGCACAGCAAATATATCTGTGCGGCTTAAACATGAACACAATCTATATCATTTTGCAAAGGACAGTAGTCAATATTTCTGTAGAGCTTAAACATAAATTCAATATATATATATATATCACTTTGCAAAGGAGAGTAGTCAATATATCTACAGCTTAAACGTAAACTCAATCTATATCACTTTGCAAAACACAGTAGTCAATATATCTCACAGCTTAAACGTAAACTCCTTCTTTTGGCAGCAAGTAAGCAAACACTTTATTTGTGTTGGAAACTCCTCTGATATGCGATCGAAGTCAATGTTGCACCAGTATTCAAATCGTCCAATAGTGTGTGAATGTCCTTTGTCTCACTTGTGGTTCATCTGGTGCACACGATGCTGAGCTTTGCAGTCAGCCTTGATGTTGGTCGTGGCATGTTGTCTCGGCCTCATATGTTGTTTTAGGTACGAAGTTCAAATCCTTTCCAGACACAAGTTCGTTTCTGAAGCAGAAAGCGGTTATTTCATCGTTTTGTTTCATGGCACAAATGACAATAATACTATCGATAACAACAACAATGATAGTAAAAAAAAAAGATGCATACAAGGAAGCGACATAGACAAGCCATATTAACAACCTCCCTTTTAAGACAAAGCATATTGAAGAAAATACAGATACAGTTTAAAAAGAGGGAGAGGGAGACAGAGATCGAGACAGACAGAGAGAGAGAGAGATGTAGAGAGACAGAGATCGAGACAGAGACAGAGAGAGAGAGAGATGTAGAGAGACAGAGATCGCGTGCGAGAGAGAGAAGCAGGCAGAGAGAGAGATATGTAGAGAGACAGAGATCGAGAGAGAGAGAGAGAGAGAGAAGCAAAGAGAGAGAGAAAAAGAGAGAGAGAGAGAAAGAGAGAGAGAGAGAAGCTAAGAGAGAGAGAGAGAGAGAGAGAGAAAGAGAGAGAGAGAAAAAGAGATATATGTAGACGTAGACAGATATATATATATATATATATAATACATATATATGTATATATACATATAAATATACATGTATACATATATACATATATATGTACACACACACACACACACACACACACACACACACACACACACACACATA
>JAPXFY010000013.1:89632453-89639953 GCA_030674185.1 Monoplex corrugatus | reverse complement strand
CACACACACACACACACACACAACACACACACACACACACACACACACACACACACACACACACACACACACACACACACACACACCACACACACACACACACACCACACACACCACACACACACACACACACACACCACACACACACACACACACACACACACACACACACCACACACATCCATCACACACATAACACACACACACACACTGGCGGTCGCTTTGATACAGATTCCAAATGCTTACATTCCCGGTTCCTTTAAGGTCCACACATTTGACGCAAATGTGATAATAATAAAAAAAAAAAGAAGAAAAGAAAAAACGTCTGGAAACAGCTGAAAAAATCTGGCTAACATCGTTCCCCCTTCTCTCTGTCATTTTGTCCCCAGGCCTAGGTTGTAGATATAAATAGAAGACTAGATTGAAGATATAAATAGATAGGCTAGATATATAGATATAAATAGAAGACTAGATTGTAGATGTAAATAGAAGACTAGATTGTGGATATAAATAGAAGACTACATTGTGGATATAAATAGAACTAGATTGTGATATAAATACAAGACTAGATTGTGGATATAAATAGAAGATTAGATTGTAGATATAAATAGAAGACTAGGTTGTAGATATAAATAGAAGACTAGTTGTAAATATAAATAGAAGACTAGGTTGTAGATATAAATAAAACTAGTTCGTGATATAGATAGAAGACTAGATTGTAGATATAAATAGATAGCTAGATTGTAGATATAAATAGATAGACTAGATTGTAGATATAAATAGATAGGCTAGATTGTGAATATAAATAGATAGCTAGATTGTAGATATAAACAGAAGGCTAGATTGTAGATATAAATAGATAGGGTAGATTGTAGATATAAATAGATAGCTAGATTGTAGATATAAATAGATAGACTAGATTGTAGATATAAATAGATAGATTAGATGTAGATATAAATAGAAGACTAGATTGTAGATATAAATAGAAGGCTAGAGTGTAGATATAAATAGATAGGCTAGATTGAAGATCTAAATAGATAGACTAGATTGTAGATATAAATAGATAGGCTAGATTGTAGATATAGATAGATAGGCTTAGATTGTAGATATAGATAGAAGGCTAGATTGTAGATATAAATAGATAGACTAGATTGTAGATATGAATAAAGGCTAGATTGTAGATATAAATAGATAGGCTAGATTGAAGATCTAAATAGATAGCTAGATTGTAGATATAAATAGAAGGCTAGATTGTAGATATAAATAGATAGGCTAGATTGTAGATATAGATAGAAGGCTAGATTGTAGATATAAATAGATAGGCTAGATTGTAGATATAATAGAAGCTAGATTGTAGATATAAATAGAAGCTAGATTGTAGATATGAATAGAAGGCTAGATTGTAGATTAAATAGAAGTCAATTAGATTATAGACGCTAGATGTGATAATAGATAGACTAGATTGTAATATAAATAGAAGATAGATTGTAGATATAATAAAGCTTAGATGAGATATAATAGAAGCTAGATTGTAGATATAAATTAAAGGCTAGATTGTTTGACTAATATAGAAGCTAGATTGTAGATTATAGTCAGAAGGCTAGATTGTAGATATAATAGAAGACTAGATTGTAGATATAAATAGATAGACTAGATTGATAGACTAATAATATAAAGAAGCTAGATTGTAGATATAGAAGAATGTAATAAATAGAAGACTAGATTGTAGATATAAATAGAAGACTAGATTGTAGATATAAATAGAAGACTAGATTGTAGATATAAATAGAAGACTAGATTGTAGATATAAATAGAAGACTAGATTGTAGATATAAATAGAAGACTAGATTGTAGATATAAATAGAAGACTAGATTGTAGATATAAATAGAAGACTAGATTGTAGATATAAATAGAAGACTAGATTGTAGATATAAATAGAAGACTAGATTGTAGATATAAATAGATAGACTAGATTGTAGATATAAATAGATAGACTAGATTGTAGATATAAATAGAAGACTAGATGTTAATGAGTAATTAATAAAATAGATTAGACTAATGTAGATATAAATAGAAGACTAGATTGTAGATATAAATAGATAGGATAGATGTGTAGATATAAATAGAAGGCTAGATTGTAGATATAAATAGAAGACTAGATTGTAGATATAATAGAAGACTAGATTGTAGATATAAATAGAAGACTAGATTGTAGATATAAATAGAAGGCTAGATTGTAGATATAAATAGAAGGCTAGATTGTAGATATAAATAGAAGACTAGATTGTAGATATATAATAGATAATAGAAACTAGATTGTAGATATAAATAGATAGCTAGATTGTAGATTATAATAGAAGCTAGATTGTAGATATAAATAGAAGACTAGATTGTAGATATAAATAGAAGCTAGATTGTAGATATAAATAGATAGACTAGATTGTAAGATATAAATAGATAGCTAGATTGTAGATATAAATAGAAGCTAGATTGTAGATATAAATAGATAGACTAGATTGTAGATATAATAGAAGACTAGATTGTAGATATAATAGAATAGAGTAGATTGTAGATATAATAGAAGCTAGATTGTAGATATAAATAGAAGACTAGATTGTAGAGTATAATAGAAGGACTAGATTGTAGATAAATAGAAGTAGATTGTAGATATAAATAGATAACTAGATTGTAGATATAAATAGAAGACTAGATTGTAGATATAAATAGATAGACTAGATTGTAGATATAAAATAGAAGACATAGATTGTAGATATAAATAGATAGACTAGATTGTAGATATAAATAGGCTAGATTGTAAGTATATAATAGAAGGCTAGATTGTAGATTAAAACAGAATAGACTAGATTGTAGATATAAATAGAAGACTAGATTGTAGATATAAATAGATAGACTAGATTGTAGATATAAATAGAGACTAGATTGTAGATATAAATAGAAGACTAGATTGTAGATATAAATAGAAGAGCTAGATTGTAGATATAAATAGAAGACTAGATTGTAGATATAAATAGAAGCTAAATTGTAGATATAAAAGCTAGTTGTAGATATAAATAGAAGACTAGATTGTAGATATAAATAGATAGACTAGATTGTAGATATAAATAGAAGGCTAGATTGTAGATATAAATAGAAGACTAGATTGTAGATATAAATAGAAGACTAGATTGTAGATATAAATAGAAGATTAGATTGTAGATATAAATAGAAGACTAGATTGTAGATATAGATAGAAGACTAGATTGTAGATATAGATAGAAGACTAGATTGTAGATATAGATAGAAGACTAGATTGTAGATATAAATAGAAGACTAGATTGTAGATATAAATAGAAGACTAGATTGTAGATATAGATAGAAGACTGGATTTGTAGATATAAATAGAAGACTGGATTTGTAGATATAAATAGATAGACTAGATAGTAGATGTAAATAGAAGGCTAGATTGAAGATATAAACAGATAGACTACATAGTAGATGTAAATAGAAGGCTAGATTGAAGATATGAATAGATAGGCTATATTGAAGATATAAATAGATAGACTAAATTGTGGATATGAATAGATAGTCTAGATTGTAGATATAAATAGAAGGCTAGATTGAAGATATAAATAGATAGACTAGATTGTAGATATAAATAGAAGGCTAGATTGTAGATATAAATAGATAGACTAGATTGTAGATATAAATAGATAGACTAGATTGTAGACTTGAATAGAAGCCTAGATTGCAGATACAAACAGAAGACTAAATTGTAGATATGAATAGAAAACTAGACTGTAGATATGAATAGGAAACTAGACTGTAGATATGAATAGAAAGATAGGTTGTACATGTGAACAGAAGGCTAGATTGTAGATATAAATAGAAGGCTAGATTTTAGATATAAATAGAAGGCAAGATTGTAGACATAAATAGAAGGCTAGATTATAGATAGAAGACTAGATCGTAGCTAGATTATAGATATAAAGAGAAGGCTAGATTTTATTCGTCCCATTTTCTACGCCATCTTAATGGCCTCAGGAACTGGAACATTTCTTTACAATGCTATGAAGATGATGTCGATGAGGATGATAATCCTGATGCTGTGGAGTTCCATCTAGGATTGAGACTGCGTGACAGGCTGTACTCTACGCTTACTATCATGATATATCCGGGCGTCAACCAGGCCCGAGAGATACAGACACCCGCGGTGCTGGTCAGAATATTTGAGCAACACCCTCAATGCCGTATCCGTGAAGTGCACGAGACTGGACTGTGTGGTCCCAGTCTTTCCGATGAGCCCATAGCACGCCCAACTCTGGGTAGGAGCAGGTTAAAGCTGAAAACCCCCACAATGATTTTTGAAGAGACTGACGGGGATTCGAACCCACAACCTTCCAGTCGTTGGTCCGTTGTGTTAACCAATACACCACGGCGACTGGTAAAGACAACTTATCATTTTACTGTTAAACGCTTCACAGCTCCAGCAATCCAAACACGCCAAAACCTCCGTTCCTTGATGGGGCACAGCAGTCGCTCTCCACAATAAGAAATTCCAGTAAGATCTTTGACCTCATCTTTCATTCTTACAGAAACGATACCCTCTAATACAAAGTGAGAGAGAGAGAAGAGAGAGAGTGAGAGAGAGACAGAAAGAGAGAGAAGGAGGGAGGGAGAGAGACAGTGAGCGAGAGAGAGGGAGGGAGGGAGAGTGAGAGAGAGAGGGAGAAGAGAGAGGGAAAGGAGAGAGAGAGGAGAGAGAGAGAGAAGAGAGAGAGGAGAGAGAAAGAGAGGAGAGAGAGGGGGGAAGAGAGAGAGAGAAGAGAGAGAAGAGAGAAAGAAGAGAGGAGAGAGAGAGAGAAGAGTGAGAGGAGAGAGAAAGAGAGGAGAGAGAGGGGGGAAGAGAGAGAGAGAGAGAAGAGAGAGAGAGAAGAGAGAGAGAACAGAGACAGAAGAGAGGGAAAGAAGACAGAGAGAGAAGAGAGAGAGGAGAGAGAAAGAGAGGAGAGAGAGGGGGGAAGAGAGAGAGAAGAGAGAGAGAGAGGGAAAGAAGACAGAGAGAGAGGAGGGAGAGAGAGGGGGGGAGAAGGAGGGAGAGAGAGGGGGACAGACAGACAGACAGTCAGACAGACAAACAGACAGAGAGGGAGAGAGAGAGAGGGAGAAGAGAGACGGAAAGAGAGAGAAGAGAGAGAGAAAAGAGAAAAAGAAGACAGAGAGAGAGAGGGGGGGGGAGAGAGAGGGGGAAGGAGGAGAGAGAGGGTGAGACAGACAGACAAACAGAGAGAGAGAGAGAGGCAGAGACAGAAGCAGAGAGAGACAGACAGACAGACAGATTGACAGAGACAGAGACAGACTGACAGCAGAGATAGACAGACAGACTAAAACAGAGAGAGACAGAGACAAAAGGACAGAGGAACACAGAAAACAGACAGACAGACAGACAGACAGACAGACAGACAGACAGACAAACAGAAAAAATGTGCTAGATTCAGAGAGAAAGTGATCCCTGAAAATTCTGCACGTTTTCGTCAATATCATTCCCCAGTGCCATCTTCATATTCTAGGCATCTTCCAACTTTCTGAGGCAGGGAAAATATGGAATCTGGCCACAGCGATACAACGATTAAGATAAAACTGAGATCTTTTACATGCAATAGCTTTGGATCTGTCTGTACTCAAGAACTCCCTTTCACACGCACACAACACACACACACACACACACACACACACACACACACACACACACACACATACACACACACACACACCACACCACGACACACACACACACACACACACACACACACATACACACAACACACACAACATACACACATACCACACACACACACACATACATACACACATACACACACACACAAATACACACATACACACACACACACACCACACACACACACACACACATCACATACACAAAACACACGCACAAACACACTCCCATCTTCCCTCTCATCTCTCCCCCTCTCTCTCTCTTTCTCCCTCCTCCCCTCCTCTCTCTCTCCTCTCTCTCTCTCTCTCTCTCTTTGAAGGAACATTTTTATGTCCGTTCATATTTGAGATTGAATACAACATCATCAACAACAAGGACGACGACAACAACAAAAAGAAGCAATATTTAATAAAGAAAGAAAACAGCAACAACAAACAAACAAACAAACAAACAAACGGTGAAGAGAAAGAAGGTGAGAAAATCAAATCAAATAACAGTTTGTGACAATCTGCCAGCAGAAGATCTGAAAATGTGCTGGATATTTCACTAAAGTCAGTGTTCATGTCTGGAATGATGTCTTTTATGTAATTTCACGATGCTGAAAATCCAAACAGCTCTTTCTACACATGGAATTAAAGTAGGGCATTCACAGAACAAGTGGGGGGGGGGGGGTAGATATTATTCTTACAATGCTCACATCCTGTGGCTGTTTATGGCATGCTGTCTTAGTTACCATAGTTTCGGTGGGGTCGGAAGTGTGTTAGAGAGCCGAAATGAATGGTGTGAGGGGTAGTCACAGGGTATTAATGCAAGACAGGGTCATCAAACAATGAGCCCATGGCACGCTCAACTCTGGGTGTGGGAGCCGGTTTGGAGCCCGAAAAATCCCACACTAATTGTCTTTAACCCTTTGACTCCCACGCCCTATCCACCAACTACAAAAACTTAACTCTTTGACTCCCTCGCCAAGTCCATCAGCTTCCTGCAGGAAGCTGATAGACTTGGCGAGGGAATCAAAGAGTTAAGTTTTTGCTTTTCTGTCATGGTTGAAAATGCTGGATGTTGGTGTACAAGATGCCACAGTCAAGTTGTTAAGGGACTGATGGGGATTGGAATGTACAGCCTTACAGTTAGTGGTCCGTTGCGATAGCCACCTCACCACGGCGACTGGTAACAGTTGCATACTGCTCACGGCGGTGCTCACTGAAGCCAGTTCTCAACCCAGCAGTTGCGCTGAAGAAATCGGCTGGATCGCCGATGAAAGCTACGCGGGTAAGTGGCCTTTTTTGTCACTGAGAGCCAGGTTCAACCAGGTAGCCATTATTGTTGCATACTGTTTTCATGTTTCTGGGAGCTTTTGGCTTGACTGCTGACAATGATTCAGAATGATTTTGTTACACCTGTGAGTCCAGGATCTCTTGTATCGAATTCAATCTTGTCTTTCGTCTCGAGTTCAACTCCAGTGTACAACATAAAGACTGCCGTGTTCTGTGTGCATCATGACGCCTCCATTAATCTGGTGGTGGAATCTGTGTGCATCATGACGCCTCCATTAATCTCGTGGTGGAATCTGTGTGCATCATGACGCCTCCATTAATCTGGTGGTGGAATCTGTGTGCATCATGACGCCTCCATTAATCTGGTGGTGGAATCTGTGTGCATCATGACGCCTCCATTAATCTGGTGGTGGAATCTGTGTGCATCATGACGCCTCCATTAATCTCGTGGTGGAATCTGTGTGCATCATGACGCCTCCATTAAT
>JAPXFY010000013.1:89597453-89609953 GCA_030674185.1 Monoplex corrugatus | reverse complement strand
CAAACTACCAACAATAACTGACATGTCTTCTCACTGTTGTGACAATCTACCATTGTGATCAATACACGTCAACTTTCAATTCACCCACAGCTTCTTCAGACAAGAGCCACGGTTTGCAGACTTGTCAAGCAGTCTTGAACATTAACGAATTACTATATGACGCTTGTGGCAACTGAAGAAGACAGGTCTGACAAGCACTCTAAGAGCTGTGTGGACCACTATTGACACAGAGAGAATCTTATCACTCACTACAAGTACTATGGCAATTGGTCTGCCCACTGACTATGGTAAACCCTGCCAATCATCTGTCAGCAGTTTTGAGCTAACTCAATGTCACCTTTTATTAACATTTTTCTTCATATAATACTGTAGATGGAGAGGTCATCATCATCATCATCATCATCATCATCATCATCATCATCATCATCATCATGTGCCTTGCCACGTGGCGTTGGCGATCATGGCCTTCCATCTGTTTCTATCCCTTGTTGCCTCAAGCATCTCTTCCACCCTCTGTCTTCAGCCACTCTGTAAGACCGTCCACTATTTTTTCCCTGGGTCTACCGGTGCTCTCTTTCCCTCCAGCTTTACTGCTGTGACCAGATGCTCTAATTACCCTTTCCTCATAAAATGGCCTATAAATGTTGCCTGTCTTTTCCTAATCTTCCTTATGAATGAGCTTCTTGTGTCTGCCTCCATCAAGACTGTCTCGTTTGTTTTCTTTGCTGTCCATGGAACTCTCAACATCCTTCTTAGAAACCACATCTCGGCTGCCTCAATCTTGTTCTGACTTTGCTTGTTGACTGTCACGCTTCACAACCGTATAACGTTATCGATTCTATATAACATTCAAGAACTCTCTTCCTTGTGTTAATTGATAGCATTTGTTGGTAAGAATGTTTTTCATGTTCTGAATGCTGTTTTGACTTGGCCGATTGTGCTGGCTATTTCTGATGTGCATCTGCCGTCTGGTGAAATAATCGTTCCCAGATATTCAAATTATTAACCTGTCTCAAGGTTGTGCCGTTTGCTGTTATTTTGCATGAGGGATTTCATGGTTTTTACTGATCACCATGACTTGTCTTCTTCTGTTTAGTACAAACCTTTACCTTTGCTTTCTATTTATAATAAATAATAATATTACATAATAATAATTACAATATTTATATAGCGCAAAATCTTGATAAAATCAAATCTAAGCGCTGAAGCAGACACACACGCAGGCACGCACGCTCGCACACACACGCACGCACACATACAGACACACACACACATCACACACACACACACACCCACACACACGCATGGCTATAAATGGGGAGAAAGAATAAAAGCAATAAAAGCAAGAATAAAAGCAATGGAAAATTATAGAGAGCATAGCATACAATTATATATTATAACCATGTGATTCCCTCCGAGCGGAACAGGCTGCAGAGGGATAGTTGAGTGAGGTTAGGATTTTATGCAGGAGAGAAAAGGTGAGTTTTAGTATATTCACAAGGTTTTGTCGGTCCCTTTCATTTTCTGCAATTAGCATGGATGGAGAGATGAGAGGAACATTTTCCTAAAATGTTTTTTTTTCCCCCGATCGGATTGGTACTTTCCACAAAGCCGTGGATCTAACATGTGATATCTCCAGTTCAGTCCCAGTCAACAACATCACACAGGCCTGATCGTTTCTCATCTTAACCCTTTGACTCCAACATCCTATCCACAAGCTTCATGCAGGAATTTGGTGGATAGGGTGAGGAAGTCGAAGGGTTAAGTGTTTGCTTTGCTAGCATGGTTGACAATGCAGGATGCTGCTGGACACGTTGCGGAAGTCAAAGGGTTAATGCTTGCCTCACTCTCATGGTGACAGCTCAAGACCTTGCCAGCACCCAGGTTTATATCTTGTGCTCTGAACATTGTGGATTTTTCCATCCTATAACATTCTTACCAACAAATGCCTGTCAATCAACATCAGGAAGAGAGTTCTTGAATGTTGTATAGAACCAATACTATTGTACGGTTGTGAGGCTTGGACAGTCAACAAACAAAGCCAGAACAAGATTGAGGCAGCCCAGATGTGGTTTCCAAGAAGAATGTTGAGAGTTCCATGGACAGCAAAGAAAACAAACGAGACAGTCTTGATGGAGGCAGACACAAGTAGATCACTCATAAGGAAGATTAGGAAAAGACAGGCAATATTTGTAGGCCATTTTATGAGGAAGGGGATTTGGAGCACCTGGTCACAACGGGAAAACTGGAGGGAAAGAGAGCACCGGGTGGACCCAGGGAGAAAATGCTGGACGGACTTGCAGAGTGGCTGGGGACGAGGAGGGTGGGGGAGATGCTAGGGGCAACGAGAGATAGAGACAGATGGAAATCCATGATCGCCAGCGCCATGCGGCAGGGAACCTGATGATGATGATAACATCTTCGATGTCGGTGCATAGGGAATTCATTCCGAACATACAGCTGATATTTTTGAAAAAAAAAGAAACTGAAACAGTATTAACAGTGGAATGCAGCTTTGTGAAACACTGTTAACCCTTTGACCCCTGCAACCTGTCCACCAGCATTCTGCATTGTCAACCATGCTAGCAGAGCAAAAAACGTAACCCTTTGATTCCCTCACCCTATCCACCAGCTTCCCGCAGGAACCTGGTGGATAGGGTGAGGAAGTCAAATCATTAAGTTCTTGCAGTTGATGGATAGGGTGCAGTTGTCAAAGAGTTAATGTGAGTTTGATGAAACATTCTATTTCTTTTGTCCTAATTACACAACATATCTCAGCCAAGCAGAGTCAAAAGTTAATTAAAAAACAAAACAAAACAAAAAAGAAAAAACAAAACAAAAAACGGGAAAAAAATCTTACCGTTAGCGTAAACAATTCTCAGTAGAAATACGGAATACTAAAAATCACTTGTTACAACGGAAATATTCGGGGCTTGTCAGTTGGTGTGTTCTAATTTGATGACAGTTTCGGCGTGTCCTTCAATTTATAAATTAATAGTTTGTAAACTTGATTTGATTCTTTGACTTGGTTATGTGATATGGTTGCCATAGAAACTTGATTTTATCCATGACTTGGTTATGTGATATGGTTGCCATAGAAACTTGATTTTACTCTATGACTTGGTTATGTGATATGGTTGCCATAGAAACTTGATTTGATTCTTGACTTGGCTATGTGATATGGTTACCATGCAACTTGGATTTTACTCTATGACTTGCTATGAGATGGTATGCCATAGAAAACTGAATTTACACTATGACTTGGTTAACGTGATATGGTTGCCATAGAAACTGTTTTATCTATGACTTGGTTATGTGATATGGTTGCCATAGAAACTTGATTTTACTCTATGACTTGGTTATGTGATATGGTTGCCATAGAAACTTGATTTGATTCTTTGACTTGGTTATGTGACATGGTGCTATAGAAACTTGATTTTACTCTATGACTTGGTTATGTGATATGGTTGCCATAGAAACTTGATTTGATTCTTTGACTTGGTTATGTGACATGGTGCTATAGAAACTTGATTTTACTCTATGACTTGGTTATGTGATATGGTTGCCATAGAAACTTGATTTGATTCTTTGACTTGGTTATGTGACATGCATGGCGTCATCCTTGAACTGGCCTCAGCGGTTGGCTGTGTCTGTTCATCATGAAATGAAATGTCAGCAAGTCAGTCAGTGTCAAATGGTCATGGAACAGAATGTCAAGCTGCTGACATCTGGTCAATACAGCACGGCCAAAGACGTCTGACAGCAGAACTGAGGGCGGGGTGTATTGGGCAGACTTGTGTCACTCATCACAGGCGCTGTAGCCATTGCTGTGTCCATTGCTGTGTCCATTGCTGTGTCCATTGCTGTGTACATTGCTGTAGCCATTGCTTGTCCATTGCTGTGTCCTTGCTGTGTCCATTGCTGTGTCCATTGCTGTGACCATTGATTCTATTACACTCTGCCATTGTCCATTGATTCTATTATAACCCTGCATTGACCATTGATTCTAATTACACTCTGCCATTGATCATTGATTATATTACACCCTGCCATTGTCCATTGATTCTATTACACTCTGCCATTGATCACATCCACACCACTGTGATCATTGATTCTATTTCACCTTGCCATTGTCCATTGATTCTATTCACACCTTGCCATTGATCCATTGATTCTATTAAACCCTGTATTGCCATTGATTTATATTAAACACCTGCCATTGACCATTGATTCTATTAAACACTGCTATTGTCCATTGATTCTATTAAACCCTGCCATTGTCCATTGATTCTATTACCCCCATGCCAATTCTCCATATGATTCTATTACACCCTGCTATTGATCATTGATTCTATTACACCCTGCCATTGATCATTGATTCTATTAAACCCTGCTATTGATCATTGATTCTATTACACCCTGCCATTGTCCATTGATTCTATTACACCCTGCCATTGTCCATTGATTCTGTTACACCTTGCCATTGACCATTGATTCTATTACACCTTGCCATTGTCCATTGATTCTATTACACCTTGCCATTGTCCATTGATTCTATTACACCTTGCCATTGTCCATTGATTCTATTACACCTTGCCATTGTCCATTGATTCTATTACACCCTGTCATTGTCCATTGATTCTATTACACCTTGCCATTGTCCATTGATTCTATTACACCTTGCCATTGTCCATTGATTCTATTACACCCTTGCCATTGTCCATTGATTCTATTACACCTTGCCATTGACCATTGATTCTATTACACCTTGCCATTGTCCATTGATTCTATTACACCTTGCCATTGTCCATTGATTCTATTACACCCTGCCATTGTCCATTGATTCTATTACACCTTGCCATTGTCCATTGATTCTATACACCTTGCCATTGTCATTGATTCTATTACACCTTGCTATTGACCATTGAATCTATTACACCCTTGCCATTGTCCATTGATTCTATTAACCTTGCTATTGACCATTGATTTTCTTATTACACCCTGCCATTGTCCATTGATTCTATTACACCTTGCCATTGTCCATTGATTCTATTATACCCTGCCATTGTCCATTGATTCTATTACACCTTGCCATTTCCATTGATTCTATTACACCTTGCCATTTCCATTGATTCTATTACACCTTGCCATTGTCCATTGATTCTATTACACCCTGTCATTGTCCATTGATTCTATTACACCTTGCCATTGTCCATTGATTCTATTACACCTTGCCATTGACCATTGATTCTATTACACCTTGCCATTAATCATTGATTTTGTTACACCCTGTATCATTGTCCATTGATTCTATTACACCCTGCCATTGTCCATTGATTCTGATACACCACCTTGCCATTGTCCATTGATTCTATTACACCCTTGCCTATTATAGCACTGATTCCATGTTACAACCCTGCCATTGTCCATTGATTCTATAACACCCTGCCATTGTCTATTGATTCTATTACACCTTGCCATTAATCATTGATTCTATTACACCCTGCCATTGTCCATTGATTCTATTACACTGCCATGTCCATTGATTCATACACCATATCACATACACACTGTGACCATTGATTCTATTACACCCTTGCCATTGATCATTGATTCTATTACACCTGCCATTGTCCATTGATTCTATTACACCCTGCCATTGTCCATGATTTCTATTACACCTTGCCCATTGTCAATTGATTCTATTACACCCTGCCTATTGTCCATTGATCTATTACACCTGCCATTGTCCATTGATTCTATTACACCCTGCCATTGTCCATTGATTCTATTACACCCTGCCATTGTCCATTGATTCTATTACACCTGCCATTGTCCCATTGATCTATTTTTACACCCTGCCATTGACCATTGATTCTATACACCCTGCCATGATCCATTGATTCTATTACATCCTGCATTGATCCATTGATTCTATTACACCTTGCCATTGTCATTGATTCTATTACACATGCCATTGTCCATTGATTCTATTACACCTGCCATTGTCCATTGATTCTATTACACCTGCCATTGTCCATTGATTCTATTACACACTTGCCATTGTCCATTGATTCTATTACACCCTGCCTATTGTCCATTGATTCTATTACACCCTGCCATTGTCCATTGATTCTATTACACCTGCCATTGTCCATTGATTCTATTACACCTGCCATTGTCCATTGATTCTATTACACCCTGCCATTGTCCATTGATTCTATTACACCCTGCCATTGTCCATTGATTCTATTACACATTGCCATTGATACATCCCACCACTGTGATCATTGATTCTATTACACCTGCCATTGACCATTGATTCTATTACACCTTGCCATTGTCCGCTGATTCTATTACACCCTGCCATTGTCCATTGATTCTATTACACCCTGCCATTGTCCATTGATTCTATTACACCGCCATGACAAATCCAACCATGTGTCATTGATTCTATTACACCTGCCATTGACCATTGCTTCTATTACAACTTGCCATTTTCCATTGATTCTATTACACCTGCCATTGTCCATTGATTCTATTACACCCTGCCATTGTCCATTGATTCTATTACACCCTGCCATTGACCATTGATTCTATTACACCCTGCCATTGACCATTGATTCTATTACACCCTGCCATTGTCCATTGATTCTATTACACCCTGCCATTGACCATTGATTCTATTACACCCTGCCATTGTCCATTGATTCTATTACACCCTGCCATTGTCCATTGATTCTATTACACACTGCTATTGTCCATTGATTCTATTGCACACTGCTATTGACCATTGATTCTATTACACCTTGCCATTGTCTATTGATTTTATTACACCTTGCTATTGTCTATTGCTTCTATTACACACTGCTATTGTTCATTGATTCCATTACACCTTGCCATTGTCTATTGATTCTATTAAACACTGCCATTGTCTATTGATTCTATTATTCCTTGCCATTGTCCATTGATTCTATTACACCCTGCCATTGTCCATTGATTCTATTACACACTGCTATTGTCTATTGATTCTATGTCATCTTGCCATTGTCCATTGATTCTATTACACCCTGCCATTGTCCATTGATTCTATTACATCCTGCCATTGTTTATTGATTCTATTACACCTTGCCATTGATCACTGATTCTATTACACCCTGCCATTTTCCATTGATTATATTAAACCTTGCCATTGTCCATTGATTCTATTACACACTGCTATTGTCCATTGATTCTATTACACACTGCCATTGTCCATTGATTCTATTACACACTGCTATTGTACACTGATTCTTTTACACCTTGCCATTGTCCATTGATTCTATTACACACTGCCATTGTCTATTGATTCTATTACAACTTGCCATTGTCCATTGATTCTATTACACCTTGCCATTGTCTATTGATTCTATTACACCTTGCCATTATCCATTGATTCTATTATACCCTGCTATTGTCCATTGATTCTATTACACACTGCCATTGTCCATTGATTCTATTACACCTTGCCATTATCCATTGATTCTATTATAACCTGCCATTGTCCATTGATTCTATTATACCCTGCCATTATCCATTGATTCTATTATACCTTGCCATTGTCCATTGATTCTATTACACCTTGCCATTGTCCATTTATTCTATTACACCTTGCCATTGTCCATTGATTCTATTACACCTTGCCATTGTCTATTGATTCTATTACAACCCTGCAATAGTCTATTGATTCTATTACACCTTGCCATTGTCCATTGATTCTATTACACCCTGCCATTGTTCATTTTTATTCTATTACACATTGCCATTGTTCATTGATTCTATTACACATTGCCATTGACCATTGATTCTATTACACCCTGCCATTGTTCATTTTTATTCTATTACACATTGCCATTGTTCATTGATTATATTACACATTGCCATTGTTCATTGATTCTATTACACCTTGCAATTGTTCATTGATTTTATTACACCTTGCCATTGTTCATTGATTCTATTACACATTGCCATTGTTCATTTATTCTATTACACATTCCCATTGTTCATTTATTCTATTACACCTTGCCATTGTTCATTGATTCTATGACATCCTGCCATTGTCCATTGACTCTATTACACCTTGCCATTGTCCATTGATTCTATTACACCTTGCCATTGCCCATTGAATCTATTACACCTTGCCATTGATCATTGATTCTATTACACCTTGCCATTGTCCATTGATTCTATTACACCTTGCCATTGTCCATTGATTTTATTACACATTGCCATTGCTCATTGATTCTATTACACCTTGCCATTGTTCATTGATTCTATTACAACTTGCCATTGATCATTGATTCTATTACACCTTGCCATTGTCCATTGATTCTATTACACCCTGCCATTGTCCATTGATTCTATTACACCTTGCCATTGATCAATGATTCTATTACACCTTGCCATTCTTCATTGATTCTATTACACATTCCTATTGTCCACTGATTCTATTACACCTTGCCATTGTCCATTGATTCTATTACACCTTGCCATTGTCCATTGATTCTATTACACCTTGCCATTGACCATTGATTCTATTCCACCCTGCCATTATTCATTGATTCTATTACACCTTGCCATTGTTCATTGATTCTATTACACATTGCCATTGTCCATTGATTCTATGACATCCTGCTATTGTCCATTGATTCTATTACACCCTGCAATTGACCATTGATTCTATTACACACTTCCATTGTCCATTGATTCTATTACACCCTGCCTTTGACCATTGATTCTATTACACCCTGCCATTGTCCATTGATTATATTACACCCTGCTATTGTCCATTGATTCTATTACACCTTGCTATTGTCCATTGATTCTATTACACCTTGCCATTATCCATTGATTCTATTATACCCTGTTAGTGTTCATTGATTCTATTACACACTGCTATTGTCCATTGATTCTATTACACCTTGCCATTATCCATTGATTCTATTATACCCTGCCATTGTCCATTGATTCTATTATACCCTGCCATTATCCATTGATTCTATTATACCTTGCCATTGTCCATTTATTCTATTACTCCCTCCATTGTCCATTGATTCTATTATACCTTGCAATTATCCATTGATTCTATTATACCTTTCCATTGTCCATTGATTCTATTATACCTTGCCATTGTCCATTGATTCTATTACACACTGCTATTGTCCATTGATTCTATTACACCTTGCCATTGTTCATTAATTCTATTACACACTGCTATTGTCCATTGATTCTATATAACCTGCCATTGTCCATTGATTCTATTACACCTTCCCATTGTCCATTGATTCTATAACACCCTGCCATTGTCCATTGATTCTATTACACCATGCCATTATCCATTGATTCTATTATGCCCTGCTATTGTCCATTGATTCTGTTACATCTTGCCATTGTCCATTGATTCTATTACACCCTTCCATTGTCCATTGATTCTATTACACGCTGCTATTGACCATTGATTCTATTAACCCTGCCATTGTCCATTGATTCTATTACACCCTGACATTGTCTATTGATTCTATTACACACTGCTATTGACCATTGATTCTATTACACCTTTCCATTGATCATTGATTCTATTACACACTGCTATTGGCCATTGATTCTATTATACACTGCCATTGTCCATTGATTCTATTATACACTGCTATTGTCCATTGATTCTATTACACCTTGCCATTATCCATTGATTCTATTAACACCCTGCCATTGTCCATTGAATCTATTACACCTTGCCATTGTCCATTGATTCTATTACACACTGCTATTGTCCATTGATTCTTTACACCTTGCCATTGTCCATTGATTCTATTACACACTGCTATTGACCATTTATTTTATTACACATTGCCATTGTCCATTGATTCTATTATACACTGCCATTGATCATTGATTCTATTACACACTGCTATTGTCCATTGATTCTATTATATACTGCTATTGTCCATTGATTCTATTACACCTTGCCATTGTCCATTGATTCTATTACATCCTGCCATTGTCCATTGATTCTATTAAACCTTGCCATTGTCCATTGATTCTATTACACACTGCTATTGTCCATTGATTCTATTGCACACTGCTATTGACCATTGATTCTATTACACCTTGCCTTTGTCTATTGATTCTATTACACCTTGCCATTGTCTATTGAATCTATTACACACTGCTATTGTTCATTGATTGTATTCCACCTTGCCATTGTCTATTGATTCTATTAAACACTGCCATTGTCCATTTATTCTATAACACCCTGCCACTGTCCATTGATTCTATTACACCTTGCCATTATCCATTGATTCTATTATGCCCTGCTATTGTCCATTGATTCTATTACACCTTGCCATTGTCCATTGATTCTATTACACCCTGCCATTGTCCATTGATTCTATTACACACTGCTATTGTCCATTGATTCTATTACACCTTGCCATTGTCCATTGATTCTATTACACACTGCTATTGACCATTGATTTTATTACACATTGCCATTGTCCATTGATTCTATTATACACTGCTATTGTCCATTGATTCTATTACACCTTGCCATTGTCCATTGATTCTATTACATCTTGCCATTGTCCATTGATTCTATTATACCTTGCCATTGTCCATTGATTCTATTACACACTGCTATTGTCCATTGATTCTATTGCACACTGCTATTGACCATTGATTCTATTACACCTTGCCATTGTCTATTGATTCTATTACACCTTGCCATTGTCTATTGATTCTATTACACACTGCTATTGTTCATTGATTCCATTACACCTTGCCATTGTCTATTGATTCTATTAAACACTGCCATTATCTATTGATTCTATTATTCCTTGCCATTGTCCATTGATTCTATTACACCCTGCCATTGTCCATTGATTCTATTACACACTGCTATTGTCTATTGATTCTATTTAACCTTGCCATTGTCCATTGATTCTATTACACCCTGCCATTGTCCATTGATTCTATTACACCCTGCCATTGTTTATTGATTCTATTGCACCTTGCCATTGATCACTGATTCTATTACACCCTGCCATTGTCCATTGATTATATTACACCTTGCCATTGTCCATTGATTCTATTACACACTGCTATTGTCCATTGATTCTATTACACACTGCCATTGTCCATTGATTCTATTACACACTGCTATTGTACACTGATTCTTTTACACCTTGCCATTGTCCATTGATTCTATTACACACTGCCATTGTCTATTGATTCTATTACAACTTGCAATTGTCCATTGATTCTATTACACCTTGCCATTGTCTATTGATTCTATTACACCTTGCCATTATCCATTGATTCTATTATACCCTGGTATTGTCCATTGATTCTATTACACACTGCCATTGTCCATTGATTCTATTACACCTTGCCATTATCCATTGATTCTATTATACCCTGCCATTGTCCATTGATTCTATCATACCCTGCCATTATCCATTGATTCTATTATACCTTGCCATTGTCCATTGATTCTATTACACCTTGCCATTGTCCATTTATTCTATTACACCTTGCCATTGTCCATTGATTCTATTACACCTTGCCATTGTCTATTGATTCTATTACACCCTGCAATAGTCTATTGATTCTATTACACCCTGCCATTGTCCATTGATTCTATTACACACTGCCATTGTCCATTGATTCTTTTACACCTTGCCATTGACCATTGATTCTATTACACACTGCCATTGACCATTGAATCTATTACACCTTGCCATTGACCATTGATTCTATTACACACTGCCATTGACCATTGATTCTATTACACCTAGCCATTGTCCATTGATTCTATTACACCTTGCCATTGTCTATTGATTCTATTACACCTTGCCATTGTCCATTGATTCTATTACACACTGCCATTGACCATTGATTCTATTACACACTGCTATTGTCCATTGATTCTATTATACACTGCTATTGTCCATTGATTTTATTATACACTGCCATTGTCCATTGATTCTATTATACACTGCTATTGTCCATTGATTCTATTACACCTGGCCATTATCCATTGATTCTATTATACCCTGCCATTGTCCATTCATTCTATTACACACTGCCATTGTCCATTGATTCTATTACACCTTGCCATTGTCCATTGATTCTATTACCCACTGCCATTGTCCATTGATTCTATTACACCTTGCCATTGTCCATTGATTCTATTACACCTTGCCTTTGTCCATTGATTCTATTACACACTGCTATTGTCCATTGATTCTATCACACCTTGCCATTGTCCAGTGATTCTATTACACCCTGCCATTGTCCATTGATTCTATTATACCTTGCCATTGACGATTGATTCTATTACACCTTGCCATTGTCCATTGATTCTATTACACCTTGCCATTGTCCATTGATTCTATTACACCCTGCCATTGTCCATTGATTCTATTACACCCTGCCATTGACCATTGACTCTATTACACCCTGCA
>JAPXFY010000013.1:89579953-89584953 GCA_030674185.1 Monoplex corrugatus | reverse complement strand
ACAAATATATCACACAGTGTGTAACAGAGCTTGTTGTCTGTCTCCCTGTTCATGTATATGTAACAAATATATCACACAGTGTGTAACAGAGCTAGTTGTCTGTCTCCCTGTTCATGTATATGTAACAAATATATCACAGGTAACAAGCTAGTTGCTGTACCCTGTTCATGTATATGTAACAAATATCACGTGTGTACCGCTAGTTGCTGTCTCCCTGTTCATGTATATGTAACAAATATATCACACAGTGTGTAACAGAGCTAGTTGTCTGTCTCCCTGTTCATGTATATGTAACAAATATATCACACAGTGTGTAACAGAGCTAGATGTCTGTCTCCCTGTTCATGTATATGTAACAAATATATCACAGTGTGTAACAGAGCTTGTTGTCTGTCTCTCTGATATGTATTAGCGAATCTATCACACAGTGTGACAGAGTTAAATGTCCGTCTCCCTGCCAATGTATGTGGACAAATGTATCACAGAGTGTCACAGGACTAGTTACCTATCTCCCATTCCATGTATATGAGTAAATGAAACATAGCGTGTGGCAGAGTCAGGACTAGTTACCTATCTCCCATTCCATGTATATGAGTAAATGAAACATAGCGTGTGGCAGAGTCAGTTGTCTCCCTTTACCTGTCAGTGTCAAAATAAATGTATCACAGAATTGCCCATCTCCCCTTCATTGTATAGGAGCAAAATATCACAGCGTGTGACAGAGCTAGTTGTCTGTTTTATCTGTCCATTTGTTTATGGACAATATTTCATAGCGTTGTGACAGAGCTAGTTGTCTGTTTTATCTGTCCATGTTTATGGACAATTATATCATAGGTGTGACAGAGCTAGTTGTCTGTTTTATCTGTCCATGTTTATGGACAATTATATCATAGCGTGTGACAGAGCTAGTTGTCTGTTTTATCTGTCCATGTTTATGGACAATTATATCATAGTGTGTGACAGAGCTAGTTGTCTGTTTTATCTGTCCATGTTTATGGACAATTATATCATAGTGTGTGACAGAGCTAGTTGTCTGTTTTATCTGTCCAAGTTTATGGACAATTATATCATAGTGTGTGATAGAACTAGTTGTCTGTTTTACTTGTCCATGTTTATGGATAATTATATCATAGTGTGTGATATGAAGAATTGATTAACCAACTGGAGAGACTCAATGTTGATGGAAAAGATCTACGAATAATCAGAAATATGTACTGGGAACAAACAGCTGCAGAAGATTGAGGCAGCCGAGATGGGATTTCTAAGAAGAATGTTGAGAGTTCCGTGGACGGCAAAGAAAACAAACGAGACAGTCTTGATGGAGGCAGACACAAATAGATCACTCATAAGGAAGATTAGGAAAAGACAGGCAACATTTATAGGCCATTTTATGAGGAAGGGGGATTTGGAGCACCTGGTCACAACGGGAAAGCTGGAGGGAAAGAGAGCACCAGGTAGACCCAGGGAGAAAATGCTGGACGCACTTGCGGAGTGGCTGAAGACGAGGGGGATGGAGGTGATGCTAGGGGCAACAAGAGATAGAGACAGATGGAAGTCCATGATCGCCAACGCCATATGGCAGGGCACCTGATGATGATGATGATGAGTATGTGATAGAACTAGTTGTCTGTTTTACCTGTCCAAGTTTATGGACAATTATATCATAGTGTGTGATAGAACTAGTTGTCTGTTTTACCTGTCCAAGTTTATGGACAATTATATCATGGTGTGTGATTGAACTAGTTGTCTGTTTTACCTGTCCAAGTGTTTAGATAGTTATATCATAGTGTGTGATAGAACTAGTTGTCTGTTTTACTTGTCCAAGTTTATGGACAATTATATCATGGTGTGTGATTGAACTAGTTGTCTGTTTTACCTGTCCAAGTGTTTGGACAATTATATCATGGTGTGTGATAGAACTAGTTGTCTGTTTTACTTGTCCAAGTTTATGGACAATTATATCATGGTGTGTGATTGAACTAGTTGTCTGTTTTACCTGACCAAGTTTATGGATAATTATATCATGGCGTGTGATAGAACTAGTTGTCTGTTTTATCTGTCCAAGTTTATGGATAATTATATCATGGCGTGTGATAGAACTAGTTGTCTGTTTTATCTGTCCAAGTTTATGGATAATTATATCATGGTGTGTGACAGAACTAGTTGTCTGTTTTACCTGTCCACGTTTATGGATAATTATATCATAGTGTGTGATAGAACTAGTCTGTTTTACCTGTCCAAGTTTATGGATAATTATATCATAGTGTGTGATAGGACTAGTTGTCTGTTTTACCTGTCCAAGTTTATGGATAATTATATCATGGCGTGTGATAGAACTAGTTGTCTGTTTTACCTGTCCAAGTTTATGGATAATTACATCAGAGTGTGTGATAGAACTAGTTGTCTGTTTTGTCTGTCAAAGTGTATGGATAATTATATCATAGTGTGTGATAGAACTAGTTTTCTGTTTTACCTGTCCAAGTTTATGGACAATTATATCATAGTGTGTGATAGAACTAGTTGTCTGTTTTACCTGACCAAGTGTTTGGACAAATATATCATAGTGTGTGATAGAACTAGTTGTCTGTTTTACCTGACCAAGTGTTTGGACAATTATATCATAGTGTGTGATAGAACTAGTTGTCTGTTTTACCTGACCAAGTGTTTGGACAATTATATCATAGTGTGTGATAGAACTAGTTGTCTGTTTTACCTGTCCAAATTTATGGACAATTATATCATAGTGTGTGATAGAACTAGTTGTCTGTTTTACCTGTCCAAGTTTATGGACAATTATATCATACTGTGTGATAGAACTAGCTGTCTGTTTTACCTGTCCAAGTTTATGGACAATTATATCATAGTGTGTGATAGAACTAGTTGTCTGTTTTACCTGTCCAAGTGTTTGGACAATTATATCATAGTGTGTGATAGAACTAGTTGTCTGTTTTACCTGTCCAAGTTTATGGACAATTATATCATAGTGTGTGATAGAACTAGTCTGTTTTACCTGTCCAAGTTTATGGACAATTATGTCATAGTGTGTGATAGAACTATTTGTCTGTTTTACCTGACCAAGTTTATGGATAATTATATCATGGCGTGTGATAGAACTAGTTGTCTGTTTTATCTGTCCAAGTTTATGGATAATTATATCATGGCGTGTGATAGAACTAGTTGTCTGTTTTATCTGTCCAAGTTTATGGATAATTATATCATGGCGTGTGACAGAACTAGTTGTCTGTTTTACCTGTCCAAGTTTATGGATAATTATATCATGGTGTGTGATAGAATTAGTCTGTTTTACCTGTCCAAGTTTATGGATAATTATATCATAGTGTGTGATAGGACTAGTTGTCTGTTTTACCTGTCCAAGTTTATGGATAATTATATCATGGCGTGTGATAGAACTAGTTGTCTGTTTTACCTGTCCAAGTTTATGGATAATTACATCATAGTGTGTGATAGAACTAGTTGTCTGTTTTGTCTGTCAAAGTGTATGGATAATTATATCATAGTGTGTGATAGAACTAGTTTTCTGTTTTACCTGTCCAAGTTTATGGACAATTATATCATAGTGTGTGATAGAACTAGTTGTCTGTCTCCCTATCCATTTGACAGCTTCCACTGACCATTGTAATAATGTCCAGTTGACGCTGGCCTGCATTATGTGTTTTCTTTGCCGGTGTCAAATTAAGTGACATCACTCATAATGACCAGAGAAAGCGGAGGAAAGAAGGCTCGAGCATCAGCGGTCAGTATGAGAGGGGAGGTTATTGTCCTGGGAGTTCTTTGCTGGCTGCGGAAGTAGCAATGTTGTCACGGAAATAGTGGGGTTATGGGTAGTGAAAACATTGGTGAGATATTGTTGAGGGTTTTGGATGATGTGTAATGGCAGTGCGAGAAGAAGAATTGTGCATTTAAATATAGAAATAATCAGGTCCCCTCTCTCTCTCACTCTCTCTCTCTCTCTCTCTCTCTCTCTCTCTCTCTCTCTCTCTCCCTCCCTCCCTCTCTCTCTCTTTATATATATATATATATATATATATATGTATATATATATATATATGGATAGACAGACAGTCAGACAGACAGACAGATAGATAGATATGTAGATAGATAGATAGATACATAGATAGATACATAGATAGATACATAGATAGATACATAGATAGATATGTATGTATGTATGCATGCATGCATGTATGTATGTATGTATGCATGCATGCATGTATGTGTGCATGTATGTGTGTCTGTAAGTATGTATATGTCTGTGTAATATGTGTGTTTTATGTATGTATTCACGCGTGAATGTATGTGATGATGTATGTATGTATGTATGTAGTAGTATATGTATGTATAGTAAAATACGCACGTAGATATGTATGTATGTAAATACGCACGTAGATATGTATGTATGTAAGAGACTGTTGTAAGTGACCGTGATCAACATGTGGTCAGCAAAATCCACCTTGGTCATTACAATCCATGTTGTGTCACCATGATGGAATGTAAGCCACCATTCTCAACTTGAGGTAGAAGTGAACTTTGCTTTTGTTATGTCGCCAGTTGTCATGACCGTGACGTAACCTGGGTCTTTTTAACCCTTTGACTCCCGCTGACCATCCACTAACTGCGGAAACTTAACCCTTTGATTCCCTCACCCTATTGACCAGCTTCATGCAGGAAGCTGGTGGATAGAGTGAGGGAATCAAAGGGTTAAGATTTTGCTTTGCTACCATGGTTGGCAATGCGGAATATTGGTGGACAGGGTGCAGGAGTCAAAGGGTTAATATAAAATCTGCTTACAAACTGTAGCTCAGTCTGAACCATCACGTCCTGTTTGGGATATTGTGAGCTTGCCAGTGCTGAACGTCATTCTGGTAAATGGACACAATAGTACAGCAGGAAGACTGAAGCCATGGTGATCAGTAAAAAACATGAAATCCCCTCATGCAAAATAGCAGCAAATGGCACAACCTTGACACAGGTTAATAAGT
>JAPXFY010000013.1:89564953-89574953 GCA_030674185.1 Monoplex corrugatus | reverse complement strand
TCACAATATGACATGGCACATACACTCCATGGCATGGCAACGACGTCACAATATGACATGGCACTGTACCATGGCATGGCAACGACGTCACAATATGACATGGCACATGCACTCCATGGCATGGCAACGACGTCACAATATGACATGGCACATGCACTCCATGGCATGGCAACGACGTCACAATATGACATGGCACATGCACTCCATGGCATGGCAACGACGTCACAATATGACATGGCACATGCACTCCATGGCATGGCAACGACGTCACAATATGACATGGCACTGTACCATGGCATGGCAACGACGTCACAATATGACATCATGGCACATGCACTCCATGGCATGGCAACGACGTCACAATATGACATGCCACATGCACTCCATGGCATGGCAACGACGTCACAATATGACATGGCACATGCACTCCATGGCATGGCAACGACGTCACAATATGACATGGCACTGTACCATGGCATGGCAACGACGTCACAATATGACATGGCACATGCACTCCATGGCATGGCAACGACGTCACAATATGACATGGCACATGCACTCCATGGCATGGCAACGACGTCACAATATGACATGGCACATGCACTCCATGGCATGGCAATGACGTCACATAATGAAATGGCACATACACTCCATGGCATGGCAACGACGTCACAATATGACATGGCACATGCACTCCATGGCATGGCAACGACGTCACAATATGACATGGCACATGCACTCCATGGCATGGCAATGACGTCACATAATGAAATGGCACATACACTCCATCTCATGGCAACGACGTCACAATATGACATGGCACATGTACTCCATGGCATTGCAACGACGTCACAATATGACATGGCAAATACACTCCATGGCATGGCAATGACGTCACATAATGAAATGGCACATACACTCCATGGCATGGCAACGACGTCACAATATGACATGGCACATGCACTCCATGGCATGGCAACGACGTCACAATATGACATGGCACATGCACTCCATGGCATGGCAACGACGTCACAATATGACATGGCACATGCACTCCATGGCATGGCAACGACGTCACAATATGACATGACACATGGCACTCCATGGCATGGCAACGTCAAAATATGACATGACACGTGCACTCCATGGAATGGCAACAATCATCCCCCAGTCTCATCATTATGCCATTGTCAAAAAATGTGTCCCAGATTACCTAGCTCTTTATTATTAATGTCATGGTGACCTCAGTTTTGGCAGGTTGGTGATGGGGGTGCGGAGGGGTGGGGAGGGGTGGGGAGGGGTGGGGAGGGGTGGGGGGTAGATGGGATCTAGAGAGCCACAGAGTGCGGCAAGAGCGGAGTACAAAATGAAACCTAAAAAATAATTAAAAAACAAAAAACAAAAAAAATGACATACTGACAGACAGGATGGCTGCCACGCCAGACAAGGAAAGACAAAACGACAATTAAGCGAACTACGCAACCGAACATAACGCACTGTTACGCAAAGGAACGCAACACGACACGACGTAAAAACACGTGTCGAAGCCCCAACAGCGCGATATAAACACCACAGTAAGTAGACACAAACAACACAAATAACAAATTGGATTGACATCAACAGCGCAGTATATCAACATAAACAACACGATCAATTAACACACCACAACACAACACAAACAACACTCTAAATTAACACAGTACAACACAAACAACACACTAAATTAACACATCACAACACAAACAACACATTAAATTAACACAGCACAACACAAACAACACATTAAATTAACACAGCACAACACAAACAACACACTAAATTAACACATCACAACACAAACAACACATTAAATTCACACATCACAACACAAACAACACATTAAATTAACACAGCACAACACAAACAACACACTAAATTAACACATCACAACACAAACAACACATTAAATTAACACAGCACAACACAAACAACACACTAAATTAACACAGCACAAACACAAACAACACACTAAATTAACACACACACAACCACAAACAACACACTAAATTAACACAGACAACACAAACAACACACTAAATTAACACAACACAAACAAACAACACACTAAATTAACACATCACAACACAAACAACACATAAATTAAACACACACAACACAAACAACAACTAAATTAACACACACAACACAAACAACACACTAAATTAAACACATCAACAACATAAACAACACACTAAACTTTAACACAACACAACAAAACAACACACTAAATTACACAACAGCAACACAATACACAAACAAACACTAAATTAACACAGACAACACAAACAACACACTAAATTAACACAGCACAACACAAACAAACACATAAATTAACACACACACACACAAACAACACACTAAATTAAACACATCACAACACAAACAAACACTAAATTAACACAGTCACACAAACAACACATAAATTAACACAGCACAACACAAACAACACACTAAATTAACACACACAACACAAACAACACACTAAATTAACACACACAACACAAAACAACACACTAAATTAACACAGCACAACACACAAACAACACACATAAATTAACACGACAACACAAACAACACAACTAAATTAACACAGCACACACAAACAACACACTAAATTAACACACACAACACAAACAACACACTAAATTAACACATCAACAACAAAAACACACTAAATTAACACAGCATCAACACAAACAACACACTAAATTAACACAGTCACAAACACAAACAACCACATAAATTAACACAGCAACAACATAAACAACACACTAAATTAACACAGTCACACACACAAACAACACACTAAATTAACACATCACAACACAAACAACACACTAAATTAACACATCACAACACAAACAACACATAAATTAACACATCACAACAAACAACACACTAAATTAACACAGACAACACAAACAACACACTAAATTAACACATACAACACAACAACACACTAAATTAACACAACACAACAAAACAACACACTAATTAACACAAACAACACAAACAACACATAAATTAACACAACAACACAAACAACACACTAATTAACACACACAACACAAACAACACACATAAATTAACACAGCACACACAAACAACACACTAATTAACACACACAACAAAACACATAAATTAACACATACACACAAAAACAATAAATTAACACAACACAAATCAAACAGCACCTAGATTAACACAGTACACAAAACAACACATAAATTAACACAGTACAACACAAAACAACACAATAAATTAACACAACAACAATTCAAACAGCACCAGATTAACACAGTACACACAACAACAACACAATAAATTAAAACACAGTACAACACAAACAACACAATAAATTAACACAGTACAACACAACAACACAATAAATTAACACAGTACAGACACAAACAACACAATAAATTAACACAGTACAACACAAACAACACAATAAATTAAACAACAACACAATTCAAACAGCACGCCAGATTAACACAGTACAACACAAACAACACAATAAATTAACACAGTACAACACAAACAACACAATAAATTAACACAGTACAACACAAACAACCACAATAAATTAACACAGTACAACACAAACAACACAATAAATTAACACAGTACAACACAAACAAACACAATAAATTAACACAGTACAACACAAACAACACAATAAATTAACACAGTACAACACAAACAACACAATAAATTAACACAGTACACACAAACAACACACATAAATTAACACAACAACACAAACAACACATAAATTAACACAGTACAACACAAACAACACAATAAATTAACACAGTACAACACAAACAACACAATAAATTAACACAGTACAACACAAACAACACAATAAATTAACACAGCACAACACAAACAACACAATAAATTAACACAGTACAACACAAACAACACAATAAATTAACACAACACAATCAAACACACGCAAATTAACACAACAAACATAACAACACAAAATTAAACACAGTACAACACAAACAACACAATAAATTAACACAGTACAACACAACAACACATAAAAACACACACAATTCAACACAGCAGCAGATACACAAACAACACAACAAACAATTTAACACAGTACAACACAAACAACACAATAAATTAACACAACACAATTCAAACAGCACGCCAGATTAACACAAACAACACAAACAACACATAAATTAACACATACAACACAAACAACACAATAAATTAACACACAACACAATTCAACAGCACGCAGATTAACACATACACATCAAACAACACATAATTAACACATACAACATAACAACACATAAATTAACACAGTACAACACAAAACACACAATAAATTAACACAACACAAACACAATTACACAGACAACCAACAACACTAAATTAACACAACACAACAAACAACCACATATTAACACAGTACAACACAAACAACACAATAAATTAACACAGTACAACACAACAACACAATAAATTAACACAACACAATCAAACACACGCAAAATTAACACAGACAACACAAACAACACATAATTAACCACAGTACAACACAAACAACACAATAAATTAACACAGTACAACACAAACAACACAATAAATTAACACACAACACAATTCAAACAGCATGCCAGATTAACACATACAACACAAACAACACAATAAATTAACACAGTACAACACAACAACACAATAAATTAACACACAATTCAAAGCACGCTAGATTAACACAGTACAACACAAAACAACACATAAATTAACACAGTACAACACACACAACACAATAAATTAACACAACACAATTCAAACAGCACGCCAGATTAACACAGTACAACACAAAACAACACAATAAATTAACACAGTACAACACAAAAACACAATAAATTAACACAACACAATTCAAACAGCACGCCAGATTAACACAGCAACACAAACAACACAATAATTAACACAGTATAACACAAACAACACAATAAATTAACACAGTACAACACAAACAACACAATAAATTAACACAACACAATTCAAACAGCACGCCAGATTAACACAGTACAACACAAACAAACACAATAAATTAACACAGTACAACACAAACAACACAATAAATTAACACAACACAATTCAAACAGCACGCCAGATTAACACAGTACAACACAAACAACACAATAAATTAACACAGTACAACACAAACAACACAATAAATTAACACAACACAATTCAAACAGCACGCCAGATTAACACAGTACGACACAAACAACACAATAAATTAACACAGTACAACACAAACAACACAATAAATTAACACAACACAATTCAAACAGCACGCCAGATTAACACAGTACGACACAAACAACATAATAATAATATAATTACAATATTTATATAGCGCAAAATCTTGATAAAATCAAATCTAAGCGCTGAAGCAGACACACACGCACGCACGCACGCACACACACGCACACACCACACACACACACACACACACATACACACACACACACGCATGGCTATAAATGGGGAGAAAGAATAAAAGCAATAAAAGCAAGAATAAAAGCAATGGAAAATTATAGAGAGCATAGCATATACAATTATATATTATAACCATGTGATTCCCCTCCGAGCGGAGACAGGCTGCAGAGGGGGGAGGGGGGGTTGAGTGAGGTTAGGATTTTATGCAGAGGAGAAAAGGTGGGTTTTGAGAGCGGACTTGAAGGAGACAAAAGTAGGTTGCTGACGGACTGAGAGAGGAAGTTTGTTCCAGGAGAGTGGACCAGAAACAGAGAAGGCTCGTGGACCATAGGTATTGAGCTTGGTGCGTGGAAAGCGAAAAGTCAGAGGATCGGAGGCAGAGCGGAGGGTACGTGAGGGAACATAGATCTCAAGTAGGCTTGACAGGTAATCGGGGGCTGCGTTATTGAGGCTTTTGTAGCACATGGTGTCTAGTTTGTATTGTATGCGCTTTGATACAGGGAGCCAGTGAAGTTGTGCCAGGATAGGAGATATGTGGTCAGCTTTTTTCTTTTTGAGTACAAGGCGTACAGCATTGTTTTGAATGCGCTGTAGGATGTGAATGGTGGAGGCAGGAAGACCAGACAGGAGTGAATTGCAATAGTCAATGCGAGACATTATGAAGGAGAGAACGAGTTTTGCAGTTGTTTCCACAGAGAGATACTTCCTGATCAGCCTTATACGATGGAGATGATAGTAGCAAGATCTGGCAGTTTGAGAAACAAAGTTGTTCATGGAGAGGGTAGAGTCAATGCAGACACCAAGGTTTTTAGCTGAATCAGAAATTGGGACTGATGTGTTACATAATGGGAGAGAAAGAGGAGGCAGCTGAGAAAGTTTCTGACGGGTGCCAATGAGGATAGCTTCTGTCTTGTCGTCATTAAGCTGAAGTTTATTGTGTGTCATCCAGTTCTTAATGTCCGAGTAACACTCAGTGGTGCGAGTCAACAGGCGCTGTATATTATCAGGTGAGTCACTGTCTTGAAGTTGGGTGTCATCAGCATAGAAGTGGTGTTTTATATAGTGGGAGTTGATGATGGTGGACAGGGGGGAGGTGTAAAGAGTGAAAAGAACAGGGCCAAGGACAGATCCTTGTGGAACACCACAGGTCAGGTATGCAGGTTGAGAGTAAGTGCCATTGATGAGAACAGTTTGTTTTCTGTTTGATAGTATGAAGTGAACCAGGACAGAGCAATGTCAGAGATGCCAAAAGTATGATGAAGTCTAGAAAGGAGAATACCATGATCAATGGTGTCAAAGGCTGCAGACAGATCAAGGAGTGTGAGGAGAGAGACTTTGCCAGTATCAGTTGCAAGGAGGAGATTGTTGAGAATGTGTAGTAGGGCAGTTTCAGTGCTATGGCACTGGCGGTAGGCTGACTGGAAAGGATTGAGGAGATTGTTGGCAGACAGGTGAGAGTTCAGCTGGTTGAGGACGACTTTTTCAAGGAGCTTCGACAAGAAAGAGAGATTAGAGATAGGCCGATAATTTTTCAGTTCATTTGGGTCTAAATTGTGTTTCTTGAGGAGAGGGTGAACAATAGCAGACTTGAAAGAATCTGGGACAGTTCCAGTTTGAAGAGAAGTGTTGATGATGTCAGTGATGAATGGGAGGAGAGTAGGGAGACAGTCGGAATAGAGAGAACCTGGAAGAGGATCCAGTTCGCAGGTTTTGAACGACATGGATCTGATTGTGTTGAAAATTTCTTCTTGTGAGACTGGGGTAAAAGTAGTAAGAGGTGTGCCAGAGAAGGAAGGGTCAGGTGGGCATGGTTGACAGGGTGTCCTGTCAAGCCTGTCACGAAGAGTTTGTATTTTGGTGGTGAAATACTTGGAGAATACAGATGGGAGTTCTTCATTTGTATGTTTTGTTGGGAGAGGTAAATCTTTTCGTGTGCCAAGGAGAGGATTCATGGTTGTAAAGAGTTCTTTTGAAGAAGAGGCATTCAGGATTTTGGTTTGAAAATAGCTTGTTTTTGCTGATGCAATGAGGGTGGATACTTTTGTTTTAGAGGCTTGGAAAAGTTGCCTGTGTACAGTGAGTTTGGATCTGCGCCAACGGCGCTCTGCTCTGCGGCGGGCACGTTTTGCACAGGCAATCTCATGAGTGAGCCAGGGGGTAGGGGGGCGGTCAGGTAAAAGACGGGTTGTGGCTGGAGCATGAGTGTCCAGAAGATGGTGGAGAGTAGTATAGAATTCATCGGCAAGGTTATGTGACTTTTCAGAAAGGAGACGGGAGGCATCAGATGAACATGTGGAGAGGTCGATAGATTTGAGATTGCGTCGAGTCACTGTGCGCATGGTACGGGAAGGAGGAGAAATGTCAAGAGAACAGAGAATTGCAGAGTGGTCAGATGGAAGGGCTGAAGTTAGACGGGTAGAAAGAACTAAGCAGTTGTCAGTAGCGGAATTGTGGTGATCACGAGAAATGATCCAGTCAAGAATGTGACCTTTTTGATGGGTTGGTTCAGAAATGTGTTGAGTCATATTGTGATTGGACAGAGAGTTGATGATATGTCTTGTGTCATAACGGTGAGTGTTCGTCATAGTGGACATTGATGTCACCTAGAATGATGAGATTTCCAGGTAAGAGGCAGTAGTGGTCAAGCAATTGGTCAAAGTCAGACAGAAACGTGGATGTGGTGAGTTTGTTGGCAAGCTAGGTGGGGGTCGAAAGACAGTACAACACAAACAACACAATAAATTAACAAAGTACAACACAAACAACACAATAAATTAACACAGTACAACACAAACAACACAATAAATTAACACAGTACAACACAAACAACACAATAAATTAACACAGTACAACACAAACAACACAATAAATTAACACAACACCATTCAAACAGCACGCCAGATTAACACAGTACGACACAAACAACACAATAAATTAACACAGTACAACACAAACAACACAATAAATTAACACAGTACAACACAAACAACACAATAAATAAACACAGTGCAACACAAACAAACAATAAATTAACACAGTACAACACAAACAACACAATAAATTAACACAACACAATTCAAACAGCACGCCAGATTAACACAAACAACACAAACAACACAATAAATTAACACAGTACAACACAAACAACACAATAAATTAACACAGTACAACACAAACAACACAATAAATTAACACAGTGCAACACAAACAACACAATAAATTAACACAGTACAACACAAACAACACAATAAATTAACACAGTACAACACAAACAACACAATAAATTAACACAGTACAACACAAACAACACAATAAATTAACACAGTACAACACAAACAACACAATAAATTAACACAGTACAACACAAACAACACAATAAATTAACACAGTACAACACAAACAACACAATAAATTAACACAACACAATTCAAACAGCACGCCAGATGAACACAGTACGACACAAACAACACAATAAATTAACACAGTACGACACAAACAACACAATAAATTAACACAGTGCAACACAAACAACACAATAAATTAACACAGTGCAACACAAACAACACAATAAATTAACACAGTGCAACACAAACAACACAATAAATTAACACAGTACGACACAAACAACACAATAAATTAACACAGTGCAACACAAACAACACATGCACAATAAATTAACACAGTGCAACACAAACAACACAATAAATTAACACAGTACGACACAAACAACACAATAAATTAACACAGTACGACACAAACAACACAATAAATTAACACAATGCAACACAAACAACACAATAAATTAACACAGTACAACACAAACAACACAATAAATTAACACAGTGCAACACAAACAACACAATAAATTAACACAGTACAACACAAACAACACAATAAATTAACACAGTACAACACAAACAACACAATAAATTAACACAGTACAACACAAACAACACAATAAATTAACACAGTACAACACAAACAACACAATAAATTAACACAGTGCAACACAAACAACACAATAAATTAACACAGTGCAACACAAACAACACAATAAATTAACACAGTACGACACAAACAACACAATAAATTAACACAGTACAACACAAACAACACAATAAATTAACACAACACAATTCAAACAGCACGCCAGATTAACACAAACAACACAAACAACACAATAAATTAACACAGTACAACACAAACAACACAATAAATTAACACAACACAATTCAAACAGCACGCCAGATTAACACAGTCAACACAAACAACACAATAAATTAACAGTACAACACAAACAACACAATAAATTAACACAACACAATTCAAACAGCACGCCAGATTAACACAAACAACACAAACAACACAATAAATTAACACAGTACAACACAAACATCACAATAAATTAACACAACAAATTCAAACAGCACGCCAGATTAACACAAACAACACAAACAACACAATAAATTAACACAGT
>JAPXFY010000013.1:89552453-89557453 GCA_030674185.1 Monoplex corrugatus | reverse complement strand
TATATTACATATTTTGGGCTTTCATAACAGAACTTTTGTTCTTGTTCTGGTTGTTTAAGTTTCCATTTTCCATCTCTGCGTCTCTCGCGCCACTCGTTCTATTTTCTGTTTCTGATGAAATGACTAGGATTCGTGTTTCCACTGAGGCAGTTTTGTTGAATCTTCGTTAGACTATTCAGCAAATTATCCGTATCTGAATGGAAAATATTGTCATTTGCACTTTTATTTGCATTTGATTAAACTCCGCATTCACTGACATTTGGCAGGATTCTTGAGTTAGTTCAAAACACTATGTCATGGCCATTACAATGATAATGCTCTGAAGATCCATTTCGTGTTGAGACTGAGTGACATGTTTGTATTCCACACTCATTTTCGTAATTATATCCTTGCGTCAATCAGGCCCGACAGATACAGACACTTGCGGTGTTGGCAGGGAATACGAACGAAACCTTTAACGCATATGGCAAATTGATGAGACCCGACTATGTGGTCCCAGTCTTCCCAACAAGTTCATCTCTGGTTAGGATTCCGATCTGTACGATAAAAATCCCACAACAATTTGTTTGGTCTCCTTTGAAACTTTACCATCATTTGTCAACCGGATGATATCCCGGAGGTGTGGGACTCCCATTTTCATTAGCAGAAAAGCTTAAAACTGATATATTGCATGTGTCAAACGAAATTAAACGTGATCTTCCCCATTCACATAATAATATTTGATTAAAACAAAACAAAAAACATGAGTCTCAGATCTGTGACCTCTGAAGCGCTGTAAAAGAGTAGACAGAAAAAACAAAAAACAAAAAACAAAAAACACGCTAATGCAAACAATCTGTCACACTTATTTAGCTTATTCGTGAATTCTGTGTCACACAAATATGTCACAAAATGTTGACGTTTAAAACCCATCATGTGACTCGTTTTGTCCCATGGGAGGTAAGTGCAGATGATGGAACGAGTTACCGAATTCTAAATGCCCTGAGAGTTTGTGTGGATGAAATGGATATTTCAGTTGTAACCTGTTCTCTGGGATTTTGTTTGGTTACACGATAAATTCACAGTGAAATTGACTCCTTTATAAAAGTATCAAAACTACTATGGTGATCTCTTTTAGCACTGCCGTTTGTGTATGGACTAGGATCTCTTTCTGTCATGTGAGACTAGTTGATTCAAAGTAGCTAGTTGTATTGTGATTCAGACATTTATTTATCTATTTATTTATTTGCTTTATACACATCTGTTCTTTTCTTTGAAGATAAGATACACACATACACATGTCATTTACCTGTAACCAAGATTGTTCCAGTGCCAGTGATAGTTTGATACAGTGCCAGTATAATATATAGACTAGGTAAAACATAGTCTAGGGTACAGTACCAGTATAATATATAGACCAGGTAAAACATAGTCTAGGGTACAGTACCAATATAATATATAGACTAGGTAAAACATAGTCTAGGGTACAGTACCAGTACAAATATAGACTAGGTAAAACATAGTCTAGGGTACAGTACCAGTATAAATATAGACTAGGTAAAACATAGTCTAGGGTACAGTACCAGTATAAATATAGTCTAGGTAAAACATAGTCTAGGGTACAGTACCAGTATAAAATATAGACTAGGTAAAACATAGTCTAGGGTACAGTACCAGTATAATATATAGACTAGGTAAAACATAGTCTAGGGTACAGTACCATATAATATATAGACTAGGTAAAACATAGTCTAGGGTACAGTACCAATATAATATATAGACTAGGTAAAACATAGTCTAGGGTACAGTACCAGTACAAATATAGACTAGGTAAAACATAGTCTAGGGTACAGTACCAGTATAATATATAGACTAGGTAAAACATAGTCTAGGTACGCCTCAGACTGGCCTAGGTCATGTGGGTATACAGGCCGTTATAGACTAGGTACTAGTTAGTCACCATACTAATAGACCTGTAAACAGTTAGTGCATATGAATTGTTCTAGCGCGTAAAGTCGTCTAGAAATACAACATAAATAATTGACTGCTTTGTTAGGGTACTGTTCCATTAATATTGACAGTATTTGACAGTACTTAAAGTGGCCTATCTGTACAATCCATAAAATTGACATTGTTTAAGCTATGAGTCGACGTAATAGCCAGTTAATATATAAATGGTAAACAAATTACTTGGGACATGCCTTTAATGCTGAAACATAAGTCTAGGGTACAGTGCCAGTATAATATATAGACCAGGTAAAACATAGTCTTGGGTACAGTGCCAGTATAATATATAGACTAGGTAAAACATAGTCTAGGGTACAGTGCCAGTATAATATATAGACTAGGTAAAACATAGTCTAGGTAGGGCCTCAGGACCTGGCCAGCTCATGGGTGTATGTACAGGCTTAAGGCTAGGACTGTGATCACCATACACATGGCACCTGTGACGTTAGTGCATATGGAATTCGTTCTGAGCGCGTAGATGTCGTCTTAAGAAATGCAACAGAAACTGAATTGCACTGCTTTGTTGGATGTTCCTGAAACTGACAGTTTTCACACCGTGACTTCAACGTGGCCCTTTGCACAATCCTAACATTCCGGACATTGTTTTGAAGCTGATGATGTCGACCGTAAATATCAGTTTAAGATACTGTAATCAGAATTCACAAGGGAACATTCTTTACATTGCTGAACAAAATCTGAATGTTGCTGTTCTCAAACTTTCTATTACTGTTCTCAAAATAAACATATACTATATAACACTGCATCTGGCCACAACTAGAATTCGTGTCCTGAAGATAGCATTTATATACCAACTGATAATTCTATATCACCCAAATACACCAACAGATAATTCTGTATCACCCCAATATACCAACTGATAATTCTATATCACCCCAACTGATAATTCTCTATCACCCCAATATACCAACTGATAATTCTATATCACCCCAATATACCAACTGATAATTCTATATCACCCCAATATACCAACAGATAATTCTGTATCACCCCAATATACCAACTGATAATTCTACATCACCCCAATATCAACTGATAATTCTATATCACCCCAATATACCAACTGATAATTCTATATCACCCCAATATACCAACTGACAATTCTATATCCCCCCAATATACCAACTGATAATTCTATATCACCCCAATACACCAACTGATAATTCTATATCACCCCAATATACCAACTGATAATTCTATATCACCCCAACTGATAATTCTATATCACCCCAATATACCAACTGATAATCCTATATCACCCCAATATACCAACTGATAATTCTATATCACCCCAATATACCAACTGATAATTCTATATCACCCCAATATACCAACTGATAATTCTGTATCACCCCAATATACCAACTGATAATTCTATATCACCCCAATATACCAACTGATAATTCTACATCACCCCAATATACCAACTGATAATTCTCTATCACCCCAATATACCAACTGATAATTCTACATCACCCCAATATACCAACTGATAATTCTGTATCACCCCAATATACCAACTGATAATTCTACATCACCCCAATATACCAACTGATAATTCTGTATCACCCCAATACACCAACTGATAATTCTATATCACCCCAATATACCAACTGATAATTCTATATCACCCCAATATATCAACTGATAATTCTATATCACCCCAATATACCAACTGATAATTCTGTATCACCCCAATATACCAACTGATAATTCTATATCACCCCAATATACCAACTGATAATTCTATATCACCCCAATATACCAACTGATAATTCTATATCACCCCAATATACCAACTGATAATTCTGTATCACCCCAATATATCAACTGATAATTCTATATCACCCCAATATACCAACTGATAATTCTATATCACCCCAATATACCAACTGATAATTCTATATCACCCCAATATACCAACTGATAATTCTATATCACCCCAATATACCAACTGATAATTCTGTATCACCCAAATCGACTTGTGTCTCCCTTTGTGAAAATCGGTCACCAATGTATCAAATGAAAAAAAATGTCAGTTTAACAACATCCAAGTCTTTAAGGGGGCAGACCTACCCAGACCTACCCTGATGCATACATCAGGCATAATATGTTCAAATGTTTTCATCCGATTTCCTTGATATTAGGCACACATATAGCAGGGACAGGTACTTATAGCCGGTAGTAAAATCTTGCAGTTCTGCTTGAAATAAACATTTTTATCAAAAGTTTTATTATAATTTTTTTCATTAAAATTATTCTAAAAATTGGTGTGATGATTGTACAGAAATTAATGATAGTAGAGCTAAGATTTTACTACATGCCATACATACTATACAGATGTGTTTGATCACTAAATGTCAAATTCCTAACATGAATATACAAAAAGAATACGCCAAAATCATTACGCAGTTTTTTCAGGTCTATAGCATTGTAGTGGACTGAATCAGTGGTTATTTGATAGAGTAGTTATCAAAGTTTGATTGGGTGTCAGTTTCACCGCTGTCGTTAGTATAACTTCCGGTGCAGCTGAATTGTGGGAAGATCAATCAAATGGCGACTCCTCAGCAGAAGGCGTGCTTGAGTTCGCGAAAACAAACGCCATTGTCACGGTGCAACGTGCTTTCAGAACAGAATTCGGCATTGATCCGCCCCATCGTGAGAGCATTCGACGGTGGGTTAGACAGTTTAAAGAGTCCTGGAAGACCACGTGTTACAGAGGAGCAAGGGGAGAGGATTCATGATGCATTTGAGAGCAGCCCGTACGTCGAGCAAGTCTTCAGCTTGCCATCCCTCATACCATTGTCTGGCGTGTGTTAAAGAGACGATTACACATGAAACCATACAAACTAATCCTCGTCCAAGCACTTACTAATGATGACAAGGTGATGCGGAGGACATTCTGTGAGTCAATGCTGGAGATGGAGGAAGGTGATGAAACTCTCTTTTCACGTTTAGTTTTTAGTGACGAAGCGACTTTCCATTTGAGCGGCACA
>JAPXFY010000013.1:89542453-89544953 GCA_030674185.1 Monoplex corrugatus | reverse complement strand
TCTTCCTGCATGGTGCATACAATGCTGGGACAGAGCGAGTCAAAGTAAACTGATTCTATACTACAGTCTATGCTTCTCTTGGTCAGTCTGACATACAGTTTATTGGTTCTGCCATGCGTAGGAAATTAAGCTTACTCATGTCGCTTCCGATCACACAAATTATCAGACGCGACACGTGAAACAAATGACAAGAATAGTGAGATACAACAAGACGGCAACATTGCTACTGTCTCTCAGTATATAGGGATAATAACGTCAAATAGCGTACGACAACAACAACAAATCATGATATAATTACAGTATTGTGGTTTTGGCTTGGTTTTCTTTTATGTCATAATTATGATTATTCCATTTCTTTGCTTCAGTTTTTCAGATGGTCTCCACATTGCACCTGAAATGGCTAGAAAGTTTTCTCTCTCTCTCTCTCTCTCTGCCTCTCTCTTTATCTGTCTCTGTCTTTGTCTGTCTGTCTGTCTCTCTTTCCCTTTCTTTCTCGCTCTCCTCTCTCTCTCTCGTCTGTCTCTCTCTCTCGTTATCTCTGTCTCTCTCATTGTATCTCTCTGTCTCTGTCTCTGTCTCCTGTCTCTGTCTCTCTCTCTCTTCTCTCTCTGTCTTCTCTCTCTCTCTCTCTGTCTCTCCCTCTCTTTTTGTATCTTTTTGTATCTTTCTATCTGAAGATGGGGTGCGAAGAAAGAAAAAAATGTACTTATGAGGAGAAGAGAGAGAGAGAAGAGAGAGAGAACAGAGAGACAGAGAAAGAGAGAGACGAATGAGAGACAGACAGACAGAGAGACAGAGAGAAAGACAGACACAGACAGAGAGCGATAACAAACAAAAAGCGTAAAGCAAACGAAGATCGAAAAAAGAAGCCTAGAAATCCCTTGCTGAAATGCCCTCCCCCCCCCCCCCCCCACACACACACATCAGTGCAAGCTGCCATCAGAAAACGAAGCAGCCCAACACAACACTTCAACAGCCATAATGTGCTATGTACCAGACATGATCCGTGAACAGGTTTCCATAAATATTCATACATAGGCGATGGGGGATTTCTTACTGACATATTTTCTGTTCACAGACAGACCGGCAGGCAGAATATTGCTACATACAAGTCGTAAGGTGCAGGCGATATACGCAATGAGTCTGCTGTAAGGGAGAAGAGTGGCACAATGGTTTAGACGTTCGCCTACCAATAACTAAACTCCAGATTCCAGGGTTCGCTCCCCTTAGAGGCCCCCAACTTTTCTCCTCAGTTTGACCGGAAAAATCGAACTGAACGACCAGTCCTTCGGAAGGGGATGAAAAACGAGTCGGACTCGTGTGCTTTCTGGCTGCGCACGCTAATGATCCCACAGCAGTTGGAAATCGTGAAGAGTACGTCATTGCCTGGTTGCCTTAGTATAAAACATTGGAGAGATAGGCTGATTTCCCAGGTCCTACCCCTTTAAAACCAAAATAGTCTTCTTGCCTTTTTGAAGTCTTGGTAAAAAATGTGAGTATGAATGTGAATTTGAAGTGAGGAAGAGAGGATAGGCGCTGCCTTGTGGTGCTGGGCCCAGGTCTCTACCCCCTCACTCCCCTACAACCCCAGAGTTATGGAACTATCTAGGTAGGACCTCAGGACCTGGCCAGCTCGTGGATTCATGCGCAGGCTTAAGGCTTTGTGCCGTGATCATTCTGGATCTTCTCCATCACATGGCACCTGTGACGTTAGTGCATATGGAATTCATTCTGAGCGCGGAGACGTCATCTTGAGAAACTGAAAAGGAAACTGAAATTGTAATGACGGCCTCTTGACGGGCAAATACAAATATGACATTGTGGAATACCGTGTTTTTGTCAACGTACATTTCACGAGGAAAGGGGAATTGGAGCACCTGGTCACAACAGGAAAGCTGGAGAGAAAGAGAGCACCAGGTAGACCAAGGGAAAAAATATTGGACGGACTTGCAGAGTGGCTGAAGACAAAGAGGATGGAAAAGGTGATTTTCAACGAGGGATAGAAACAGATGGAAGGCCATGATCGCCAAAGCCATGTGGCAAGGCACTTGATGATGATGCCATATCAGATATATGTATATGCAAATGGGCCGTGCTGGTCAGAGATCGGTTTCTGTGATGATGTTTGTGCAGAAGTTTGAAGTTTTGAGTTTGTTCAAGAAGGATTCATGAAACTTGGACATTTCCATATGGGCTCCACTCAGATGTACTAGCCACACTATGTGGCAGATTCTCTAAGCGTGCGCAAAATCACATAGTCTTGCAAGGTCTTGAAATGAGACAGAAATGGAGGGAAGTTTGTAACACTAAGCAGGCAGCACCAGGGAAGTTTGTAACACTAAGCAGGCAGCACCAGGGAAGTTTGTAACACTAAGCAGGCAGCACCAGGGAAGTTTGTAACACTAAGCAGGCAGCACCAGGGAAGTTTGTAACACTAAGCAGGCAGCACCAGGGAAGTTTGTAACACTAAGCAGGCAGCACCAGGGAAGTTTGTAACACT
>JAPXFY010000013.1:89522453-89529953 GCA_030674185.1 Monoplex corrugatus | reverse complement strand
CACACACACACACACACACACACACACATACAGTACCGTAGAACAATCTTTTCAGTAGGATCATATGTGACCTCCCACCACGAAATCAGTCTTAACTCGCAGTCAGTCGAACAGCACTAGGAGCTGAAAAGGTGACTGAGGGTCTATCTGGGGTGTTTTGACTTTTCTCAAAATTGATTTCTGTAGACTATAATCTATCCCCCACAGAAATTTTTTTCTTGAAAAAAATATTATCAATCAATTCAAAATAGTATTTTAATGCACTGATCGCAGCAGAAAGAACGCAATTTCCTACCAAAAGTATCTATTTTGGTCTGTTGTTATGAACCGTAACCCGTGCAGTACCCGCACATGTAATATATGACGGAAAGCTCTTTGGTGCACCTTTCAGATAATGACAGCGAAAATTAGAAACAAACTGGGTCAAAGCCACCAACTAAAGAAATTTAAGGAAAATGTTAAGGAGAGCACACAACAACTTCAGAGGCCGTTGTCTCAAAATGGCCGTCATTCAACTTAATGACTTTAAACATACATAACTTCTACATTTTTTGAGTACAAGCTTTATTCAAGTACCAAAATAATCAGCAGAATGTACACTTTCCAGTGATATGTATATCTCAAAATGCCCAAAATGCTAGTTAAGACTGATTTCGTTGTGGAGGTCACATATACTGAGTCCCTACAAAATATACAATCTGACCTGATCATCACTCTCCACAGAACCAAGAATCCACATTAGTATTGACTGTCTTAAGCCCACTGTTTAACGATGAAGTCATCATGCTCCCCCTACACTTGACCTCCTGACCTTTTCACCTTGACCTTTGGCCTGGAACGTGACCAAATATTGTGTGTTGGCCAGGCACGTGATAATCGTTGAAGGAATTGATTTTGCGTTTCTCTGGTCATGACAAATTGCTTTCTAGAATGAGATGCTGTTTGAATATGGACACGAAGAGAGAAAGAGAGAGATGGAAATAGAGAGAGACAGAGACAGAGACAGAGAGACAGAGACAGAGAGAAAGAGAGAGAGATAGACAGAGAGACCGTGAGAGGCAGAGAGGGAGATACAGAGAGAAACAGAGACAGAGACAGAAAGAGAGACAGACAGAGAGAGATAGACAGACAGAGAGAGAAAGACAGAGAGAGAGAGAAAGTGAGAGCGAGAGAGAGACACACACACAGACAGGGAGATAGAGAGAGACAGAGAGAGACAGACAGACAGAGGGAGAGAGACAGACAGAGTGAGAGAGAGAGAGACAGAGAGAGACAGCGAGAGACACAGAGAGACACAGAGAGACAGATAGAGACAGACAGACAGAGAGACACAGACAGACAGGCAGACAGACAGACTGACAGAGAGAGACAGTGAGACACACAGAGAGACACACACAGAGACAGAGAGACACAAAGAGAGAAAGAGAGAGAGAGAAACAGACAGACAGACAGAGACGGGGGTGGGGAAGAGAAAAATTGGTGAGGGAGAGAAAGAGGTGGGGGGGGGGGTATATCGAAGGATATGAAAAATCAGAGATGATTGATTATTAATAGATATAGGACTTGGGTTATTGACTAGTAGAGTAAATGTTTGAATGAATAATGGATACATCGAGTGCTTGATAAATTGATTAAAATGATTGATTGGCTGGGCTGATTAATCGTTTGACAGGAGATCTTCAATTTTGATTGATTGGCTGGGCTGATTAATCGTTTGACAGGAGATCAATTTTGATTGATTGGCTGAGATGATTAATCGTTTGACAGGAGATCTTCAATTTTGATTGATTGGCTGGGATGATTAATCGTTTGACAGGAGATCTTCAATTTTGATTGATTGGCTGGGATGATTAATCGTTTGACAGGAGATTTCAATTTTGATTGATTGGTGGGGATGATTAATCGTTTGACAGGAGATCTTCAATTTTGATTGATTGGCTGGGATGAATAATCGTTTGACAGGAGATCTTCAATTTTGATTGATTGGCTGGGATGATTGATCGTTTGACAGGAGATCTTCAATTGTGTCTGATTGATTCGCTGAGACATTAAACGATCTGGCAAAAGAAAACTTATTTGTTTGAGGCTACAACTATGTTTGTTGATGTTAATGTTCCTACACAAACGTAATGATACAGCTGGAATGTGCAGCAATGAATACAGCTGGCAGTACTACACTTGATTTACAACGCTCTGCCCATGAAATGAATGCTGTATTAGACAACAAAGTAAAAGCGCAATGTAAAATTCGCCCTTTCATCGTGAACTACCAGGGTTTTACAAGACAGGAAATAACTTTAGCTTGCAGATTATATCCCAACTCACTTCGAACTAACTTCAGTAAAAACATCAAATGTATATGTAATGATTCTATAACAGTTAATCATCTTTTGTGTTGTCAGCAATTGCTACCTTATTTCCCTGAATCAGTTACAAATTTAAAACAGAAACACACTGATTTCACTCTGTATTTACACATTACTAGGCATTTGCTGCACAGTCCCGTAGGTCGTTTCCTGTGATTAAGCCCGATTGTTTTATATCTGTAACTCCCACCTATCCCTGTTATTTGCTTGTTAGATTTTTCCTTATTCCTTGACTGGCACAACGCTTTTACCTCGTCTGTACACCCTGTACAAACTAATGCAGCCTGACTGTTTTAATGTTCTGAATGCTTTTCTGTTGCTCGTTAAATCGTATGATGATACCTTATATGATACAATGCCAATGTGACTTCATAGAATCATTCATCCTATAGTCACCTCTTTCTTACTTGTTTAAATATTTATCTATTCATCTGTTTATTTGTCCATTCATCTTTGTTTTATTTTATTTTATTTCTTCATTTAGTTAGTTATCTATTTATTTATTTTTCGTCTAAAAGCACATATGTGAATAGACGTTAAAAGAAATAACGAACGAACACCTGGGAAAAAAATCAACAAACAGACAATCAGACAAACAGACAAACAGACAATCAGACAAACAGACAAACAGACAATCAGACAAACAGACAAACAGACAATCAGACAAACAGACAAACAGACAAACAGACAAACAGACAATCAGACAAACAGACAAACAGACAAACAGACAATCAGACAAACAGACAATCAGACAAACAGACAAACAGACAAACAGACAATCAGACAAACAGACAAACAGACAAACAGACAAACAGACAATCAGACAAACAGACAATCAGACAATCAGACAAACAGACAATCAGACAAACAGACAAACAGACAAACAGACAATCAGACAAACAGACAAACAGACAATCAGACAAACAGACAAACAGACAATCAGACAAACAGACAATCAGACAAACAAACAGACAAACAGACAAACAGACAATCAGACAAACAGACAATCAGACAAACAGACAATCAGACAATCAGACAAACAGACAATCAGACAAACAGACAATCAGACAATCAGACAAACAGACAATCAGACAAACAGACAATCAGACAAACAGACAATCAGACAATCAGACAAACAAACAGACAAACAGACAAACAGACAATCAGACAAACAGACAAACAGACAAACAGACAAACAGACAATCAGACAATCAGACGAACAGACAATCAGACAAACAGACAAACAGACAATCAGACAAACAGACAATCAGACAAACAGACAATCAGACAAACAGACAAACAGACAATCAGACAAACAGACAATCAGACAAACAGACAATCAGACAAACAAACAGACAAACAGACAAACAGACAATCAGACAAACAGACAATCAGACAATCAGACAATCAGACAAACAAACAGACAAACAGACAATCAGACAAACAAACAGACAAACAGACAAACAGACAAACAGACAATCAGACAAACAGACAATCAGACAAACAGACAATCAGACAAACAAACAGACAAACAGACAATCAGACAAACAAACAGACAAACAGACAAACAGACAAACAGACAAACAGACAATCAGACAAACAGACAAACAGACAATCAGACAAACAGACAAACAGACAATCAGACAAACAAACAGACAAACAGACAAACAGACAATCAAGCAAACAGACAAACAGACAAACAGACAAACAGACAAACAGACAATCAGACAAACAGACAATCAGACAAACAGACAATCAGACAAACAAACAGACAAACAGACAAACAGACAATCAGACAAACAGATAATCAGACAATCAGACAAACAGACAAACAGACAATCAGACAAACCCACGAAAATAAAACGTGAGACAAATACATGTACACTCAGATGATGTCATAACCAGAACACAATATTTTTTTTCTTGGTTTTTTTTTTTCTTTTTTGAAGCAAAAAGTAGGTCATATTTGACCAGCCAAAGAAAGGAAGTTTTTCCATCTGTCTGGGATGTGTGAGTGTGGCAGGAATGGTTTGGGATGATATCTGTCTACCACTGTTTTGATACTTTTTTTTTAAATTTTTTTTTTAGGATCATTGCACTCAGGGAGGTTACCTTAGTGCTCAATTTTTTTTTTTTTTCGTCTCATTTTCTACGCCATTTTAAGGGGGCAGACCTACCCAGATTTGGGTACCAAGATTGTGATGTTCAGTGTTTCAGTTCTAATTAACCAATCACCATGACATTTGGCAAGAAGATACCTCGGACAGTATTCTTTGGATGTATGGCATGTAGTAAAATCTTAGCTCTACTATTATTATTTTCTGTACAATCATCACACGAATTTTTAGAATAATTTTAATAAAAAAAATTATAATACAACTTTTCATAAATTGTTTCTTTCAAGCAGAACTGCACGATTTTACTACCGGCTAAAGGTACCTGTCCCTGCTATATGTGTGCCAAATATCAAGGAAATCGGATGAAAACTTTTGAACATATGTGTGATGTATACAATCTCGCGAAAAATCGCAATTAATTAATTAATTAATTAATTTTTGTCAACTTTTCATAACTCACAGACCCCAACAAAGATATTCAATCCAAAGAATACTGTTTGAGGAATCTTCTTGCCAAATATCATGGTGATTGGTTAATTAGAACTGAAACACTGAACATCACAATCTTGGTACCCAAATCTGGGTAGGTCTGCCCCCTTAATGGCCACAGAAGCTGAAACAGTTTTTATTATGCGATGATGATGATGTCGATGTGGATGATTATCACGATGCTATGGAGTTCCATCTAGGATTAAGACTGTGTGACAGGGTTTACTCTACGCTTACTATCATAATATAGCCTGGTGTCAACCAGACCTGAGAGATACAGACACCTGCGGTGTTGGTCAGAAGAGTTGAGCAACACCCTCAATGACGCATCCGTGAAGTGGATGAGACTTAACTGTGTGGTTCCAGTCTTCCCAAAGAGCCCATAGCACGCCCAACTCTGGGTAGGAGCCGGTTAGAGCCGAAAAATCCCACAATGATTTTTTGAAGGTACTGATGGGGATTCGAACCCACAACCTTCCAGTCGGTAGTCCGTTGCGTTAACCACTACACCACGGCGACTGGTGTACTGTTTTGAAACTTAACAGACTGGTAACTCATGTGTGGAGAAAAAATCCTGCAAGGCACAGTTCCATGGTGAAGAAGAGGAAGGCAGAAAAAGAGTTATGAAGATAACATACAAGAAAGGACAGGCCTAAACCTCAGCAGAACCCAGGCAGTGGCAGAGGGCCTTGAGAGCTGGATGAAACTCGTTACAGTATCATCAGTAATGCCGCAGTAGACAACAGGGTTTCATGATACGTAACATAATGTAACTTGTGCTGATAATCTCCCTTTGTTTTTAGGGGAATAGTCTCTCTCTCTATGTCTCTCTGTGTCTCTGTTTGTCTGTCTGTCTGTCTGTCTGTCTGTCTGTGTGTCTGTCTGAGTGTCTGTCTCTCTCTTTCTCTTTCTCTCTCTCTCTCTCTCTCTCTCTCTCTCTCTCTCTCTCTCCTTATGTCTCTGTATCTCTCTCAATTACTCTCTCTTCTCTCTCTCTTTCTCTCTCGATCTCTGTCTGTCTGTCTCTCTCTCTCTCTCTCTCTCTCTCTCACTCTCTCTCTCTCTTTCTCTTTCTCTCTCTCTATCTCTCGATCCCCTCCCCCCTCTCTCCCTCTCTCTCTGTCTTCCCCCCTCTCTCTCTTCTCTCTCTCTTTCTCTCTCTCTTTCTCTCTCGATCTCTGTCTGTCCGTCTGTCTGTCTGTCTGTCTGTCTCTGTCTCTGTTTCTGTGTCTGTCTCTGTCTGTCTGTCTGTCTGTCTCTCTCTCTCTCTCTCTCTCTCTCTCTCTCTCTCTTTTCTCAGTGTAATCCTGAAATGTGTCTTTAACATGTCCAAACTGACGCTATCAAAACCAACCTGTCAGCCACGAATCAACATCATTATTATTTATCTTATACCCACCAACGTAGGGATGACCTCTTACCTTCCCCCCTCCACTTGACCTCGTGACCTTTGTCCTTAATCTTTGGCCCGGAACGTGACTGAAGACTGTATGTGGGACATGCACGTGATCTTCGTTGAGGAAATTGTTTTCCTCAGTTTCTGAGGTTATAGCAACTGTCTGAGGGATTATGAGGTTCAAGAGTAGATGGGGAAGACAATCAGAAATGTGGAAAAGGGTGGGGGGGGGGGGTTTAGAGAGAGAGACAGACAGAGACAGAGAGAGAAAGAGAGAGAGAGGGGGGAGGAGAGAAAGGTAAAGAGAAAAAAAGAGAGAGAAACACACACAGACACATAGGGAGGGAAAGACAGACAGAGAGACAGAGAGACAGAGACAGAGAGCGATATAGACAGACAAAAAGACAGACACACAGACAGAGGGCCAGCTAGCCAGCCAACCAGCCAGCCTGACAGCCAGCCAGACAGACAGACTGACAGACAGACAGACAGACAGACAGACAGATAGAAATTAGAGAGACAGAGAGAGAGATAGAAAGAGAGTGAGAGAGTAAGTGAGTGAGTGAGAGAGAAATAGAGAGACACACACATACACACACACACACACGCGCGAGCGAGCGCGCACGCATGCGCGCGCGCACACATACACACATACACACACACATACACACACACACACACACACACACACACACACACACACACACACACACACACACACACACTTTACAACATGAATCAACCCATAAAGAAAAGTGAAAAACAATCAATTGAAAAATCAAATAATAAAAGCAGGTATTTTACTTATTACTGATTATTTAGCGAAATGATTCTTTTGTAGATTGTTCGAATGGTTAATTGATCAAGTGAATGAGTGACTGATTAATTCTTTGGTTGATTATTATTATCTATTTACGATTTCATGTTATGATTTTATGACCATTGTTTTTGAGAAATTATAATAGGCACAATCTTATTATAATTTACACATATCACGCCTAAACGAATATTATCCATCAAGGAATTTCACTTACCTTTTGTTAGGCCTGATCGGTTCAACGAACCCTCGTCAGACTCATGGCTGAAACAAGAAAACTTTCAGCATGTTATGATTTTCTTCATCTTAATCAAT
>JAPXFY010000013.1:89504953-89517453 GCA_030674185.1 Monoplex corrugatus | reverse complement strand
GAAGACAGAGGATAGAGAGATACAGGTGGATGGCAAAAAGTGAGAGGTGGAGGGGGAGAGAGAGAGAGAGGTGTGTGTGTGTGTGTGTGTGTGTTGTGTGTGTATGTGTGTGTGTGTGTGTTGTGTGTGTGTGTGTGTGTGTGTGTGTGTGTGTGTGTGTGTGTGTGTGTGTGTGTGTGTGTTAGGGACAGAGACAAACAGACAGACAGAGTCAGAAAGAGACAGAAAGAGAGACAGAGACAAAGAGAAATAGAAAGTCACAGTGACAGAGAAAGAGAGAGAGTGACACAAAGACAGAAAGAGAGAGCGGAAGAAAGATCGAAAGTGTGCAAGAGAGAGAGGGAGAGAAAGAGGAAGAAAGAGAGCGAGAGAGGCGGAGAGGGAGAGAGGAAAGAAAGAAAGAAAGAGGGGGAAAAACAGACAGAGAGAGAAAGAAACACACAAACACAGAGAAGAATTATGTGTGGAATGGAATGGAAACCAATCATGTAGGAACAAGACGATGTTCATCAATAGACGACGGTTGAGGTTGGGGTTAGGGTTAGGGTTAGGGCTAAGGGTTAGGGTTAGGGCTAAGGCTAGGGTTAGGGTTAGGTGGTGGGATTACATTCAGTCAAACACAAAGAGGAACTACGTGTGGATTGGAACGGAAACCAATCCTTTAGGAACTATACAATGTTCATCATTGGACGAGGCAGGAAGGAGGAAAAGGGTTAGGGTTAGGGTTAATGTTAGGGTTAGGATTAGGGTTAAGGTTAAGTTTAAGTTTAAGGTTAGGTTTAGGGTTAGGGTGTGTGAGTGCATTCAGTCAAAGACAGAGAAAAACTATATGTGGAATGGAATGGAAACCAATCCTGGAGGAACCAATCCTTGTTCATCAATGGACGAGGAAGGAAGGAGAGTAAAGGATAGGGTTAGGGTTAGGGTTAGGGTTAGGGTTATGGTTAGGGTTAGGGTTAGGTTAGGGTTAGAGATAGAGTTAGGGTTAGGGTTAGGTTAGGGTTAGAGTTAGAGTTAGGGTTAGGATTAGGTTAGGGTTAGGGTTAGGGTTAGGGTTAAGGTTAAGGTTAGGGTTATGGTTATGGTTATGGTTAGGGTTAGGGTTAGTGTGAGGAAGTAGGGAACATACAGGGTAAGGGTGTGGCATGGTGAAATCTTAGTAGGTTGGGGTTAGGGTTAGGGTTAGTGTTAGGGTTAGGGTTAGGGTTAGGGTTAAGGTTAGGGTTAGGGTTAGGAAGTAGGGAACATACAGGGTAAGGGTGTGGCATGGTGAGATCTTACCCATTGGGGGGAGTGGTAGGCATGGGGAAACACACACACACACACACAAACACACACACACACACACTTAAACACACACAGACACACATACAAACGCATACACACACACACACACAGATTTTTCTCTTTTTCTCTCGCTATTTCACCTTCTTTCTTGTGCGCTGACGCACGCACGTGCGCGCTTGTGCACACACATACACAACACACACACACACACACACACACACACACACACACACACTAACACACAAACACACACTCACTCACACACACTCATACACACTAACACACACAACACACACACACACACACACACACACACACACACACACACAACACACACACACACACGCACATACACACGTATATACAGACACACACCAATGAGAATAAACAAATAGGTACCTTTCTTTTTGTTTTTTTTTCAGTCTGTCTGTCTGTCTGTCTGTCTGTCTGTCTTCTCTCTCTCTCTCTCTCTCTTCCTCTCTCTCTCTACCTCTGTATCTCTCTCTGTCTCTCTGTTTCTGTCTCTCACTCTCACACACACACTCACACACACACACACACACACACACACACTCACACACTTACTCACACACACTAACACACACACACACACACACACACACACACACACACACACACACACACACACACACACACACGCACATACACACGTATATACAGACACACACCAATGAGAATAAACAAATAGGTACCTTTCTTTTTGTTTTCTTTTTCAGTCTGTCTGTCTGTCTGTCTGTCTGTCTGTCTCTCTCTCTCTCTCTCTCTCTCTCTCTCTCTACCTCTGTATCTCTCTCTGTCTCTCTGTTTCTGTCTCTCACTCTCACACACACACTCACACACACACACACACACACACACACACACACACACACACACACACACACACGCAGGCGCGTGCATATGCAGACAAACACTTATGAGAATAAAGAAACAGGTACCTATCTCTTTGTTTTCTCTCTGTCTGACTGTCTCTCTCTCTCTATGTCGCACACAAAATGCACACACACACACACACACAACACACACACACACACACACAACACACACAACACACACACACACACACACACACACACACACACAAACACACACACAACACACACACACACACAAACACACACACACACACACAAACACACACACACAAATACACACACACACACACAAACACACACACACACACACACAACACACACACACACACACACACACACACACACACACACACACACACACACACACACACACACACACACATACTCTGAAGAGCCTGCTGTGACTAATTTTCACCCCGTAATGCAGATAAGTGGAGCAATCATTGCCACGTGGGACTCGTGGCTCTCTGAAACCCCACTGGGTGAAACGAGTCTTTTACACGTACTGCACGTAATTGACATTGACACAGATACTCAAGGAGGCACGAATGAGCAGGGAAAAAATGATGAAGGTTGTTTAGTAAGCCTGAGACTGAAGAAGGGGGATGCTTCAGTTTCAATTTCAGTTTCAATTTCTCAAGATGACGTCTCCACGTTCGGAATGAACTCCATCGTATAAGCCTGATCAGGAAGTATCTCTCTGTGGAAACAACTGCAAAACTCGTTCTCTCCTTCATAATGTCTCGCATTGACTATTGCAATTCACTCCTGTCCGGTCTTCCTTCCTCCACCACTCACATCCTACAGCGCATTCAAAACAATGCTGCACGCCTTGTACTCAAAAAGAAAAAAGCTGACCACATATCTCCTCTCCTGGCACAACTTCGCTGGCTCCCTGTATCAAAGCGCATACAGTACAAACTAGACACCATGTGCTACAAAAGCCTCAATAACGCAGTCCCCGATTACCTGTCAAGCCTACTTGAGATCTATCTCCCCTCACGTACCCTCCGCTCTGCCTCCGATCCTCTGACTTTCCACGCACTAAGCTCAATACCTATGGTCCCGGAGCCTTCTCTGTTTCTGGTCCGCTCTCCTGGAACAAACTTCCTCTCTCAGTCCGTCAGCAACCTACTTTTGTCTCCTTCAAGTCCGCTCTCAAAACTCCTTTTCTCCTCTGCATAAAATCCTGACCTCACTCAATCCCCTCTGCAGCCTGTCTCCACTCGGAGGGGAATCACATTGTAATATATAATTGTATATAATATGCTCTCTATAATTTTCCATTGCTTTTATTCTTTCTCCCCATTTATAGCCGTGTGCGCGCGCGCGCGCGCGCGCGTGGTGTGTGTGTGTGTGTGTGTGTGTGTGTGTTGTGCGTGTGTGTGTGCGTGTGTGTGTGTGTGTGTGTGTGCGTGCGTGCGTGCGTGCGTGTGAGTGCGTGCGTGCGTGTGTGTCTGTTTCAGCGCTTAGATTTGATTTTATCAAGATTTTGCGCTATATAAATATAATATTGTATTGTATTGTAACGTCACAGGTGCCATGTGGTGGAAAAGATCCAGAATGATCACGGAACAAAGCCTTCAGTCTGCACATAAACCCACGAGCTGGCCAGGTCCTGAGGTCCTACCTAGATAGTTCCATAACTCTGGGGTTGTAGGGGAGTGAGGTGGTAGAGACCTCAACTTTTCCCGGGGCCAGCATCACGAGGGCGGCGCCCATCATCCGTCCCTCGCTTCAAATTTACATTCATATTCACATTTTTTAAACCAAGACTTCAGAAAGGCCAGGAAGTTGTTTGGGCTTCAAGGGGTGGGAACAGGAATCAACCTATATATAACCTAATATAACTATGTCTCCAATGTTTTTTACTAAGGCAGCCGGGCAATGCTCTACTATTTGCGTTTTTTTAACTGCTGTGGGATCTTAAGCGTGCGCAGCCAGTAAGCACACGGGTCTGACTCGTCTTTCGTCCCCTTCCGAAAGAGTAGACGTTCAATTCGATTTTCTGGTCAAAATGAGGAGAAAAATCGAGGCCTCTACGGGGAGAGAACCCTGGAACCTCGAGTTTAGTAGCTTGCAGGCAAACGTCTGAACCATTCTGCCACTCTTCTCCCTCTGTTAGTGAACTGATGGATGGCTCATCATCATCATCATCATCATCATCATCATCAGGTGCCTTGCCGCATGGCGTTGGCGATCATGGACTTCCATCTGTCTCTATCTCTCGTTGCCCCTAGCATCTCCCCCACCCTCCTCGTCCCCAGCCACTCTGTAGTCCGTCCAGCATTTTCTCCCTGGGTCTACCTGGTGCTCTCTTTCCCTCCAGCTTTCCTGTTGTGACCAGGTGCTCCAAATCCCCATTCCTCAAAAAATAGCCTCTAAATGTTGCTTGTCTTTTCCTAATCTTCCTTATGAGTGATCTACTTGTGTCTGCCTCCATCAAGACTGTCTCGTTTGTTTTCTTTGCTGTCCATGGAACCCTCAACATTCTTCTTAGAAGCCACATCTCGGCTGCCTCAATCTTGTTCTGGCTTTGTTTGTTGACTGTCCACGCCTCACAACCGTATAACATTATCGGTTCTATATAACATTCAAGAACTCTCTTCCTGATGTTAATTGATAGGCATTTGTTGGTAAGAATGCTTGTCATCTTCTTGAATGCTGTTTTGGCTTGGATGGCTATGGTGATTAAACGAAGCTTTGTAGGGTCAACCCTCATGCAGATCACTTTTCTGTTTGGAGCAGACTAGCTGACTCTTGCTATAGCATTTGTGGACTCAGTATCTGATGTCTGGATTCAATCCTGGCCTGCAGAATGGAGACTGTCTGTTTACTGCTCTGGACTCAATATCTGATGTCTGGAGTTCAATCCTGGTCTGCAGAATGGAGACTGGTCTGTTTACTGCTGACTCAGTATCTGATGTTTGGAGTTCAATCCTGGTCTGCAGAATGGAGACTGGTCTGTTTACTGCTCTGGACTCATATCTGATGTCTGGACTTCAATCCTGGCCTGCAGAATGGGACTGGTCTGTTATGCTCGGACTCAATATCTGATTCTGAGTTCATCCTGGCTGCAGATGGAGACTGTCTGTTACTGCTCTGGACTCAGTATCTGATGTCTGAGTTCAATCCTGCCTGCAGAATGGAGACTGGTCTGTTTACTGTCTGGATCAGTATCTGATTTGGAGTTCAATCTGGTCTGCAGAATGGAGACTGGTCTGTTTATGCTCATCTAATGTTGCAATCGTTCTGTGGTGTCATCTTTACTGTTCATAGGTCGGTCTCTCCCATCTGCAGCCCCCCCCCCCCACCACACACACACCTTTATGTCAAATCCCTGCTAACACATAGGGGCTTCAAAGGGTCAAAGAGTCTGGCAGATAATGATAAGAATAAAAAATAAATCATTTTTATATAGCGTTATTCTCCTACACATCGGTAAAGACTCACTGCGCTTTACATTAATCAGTTCATTTTTCCCAATCAGCCCTATGCCTAGTGGTCAATTGTACTAACTCCCACTCCTAGTCCCCCCCCCCCCCCAACACACACACTAGCACATCTGCTGCAAGCAAGTACTAATATATGTATGACTGAATCAGCAAAGATCAAAAATCATGTTTCATTACTGGTAGTATTTATCAAAAAGATGAGTTTTGAGGCCTGCCTTGAAAGAAGAGAGAGATGATGAACAGCGGAGAGAAAAAGGCAGATCGTTCCAGACAAGTGGGGCCTGGTAACGGAAGGCTCGGTGTCCTATGGTTTTGTATTTTGATTTTGATTTTGCCAGAAGCTTCTGGTTGCTTGACCTGAGACTGTGTTCAGGCCTGTATGTTTTAAGCACAGAAGAGAGGTAGATAGGCAAGGTACCATCAAAATGCCGATAAGCCAGAGAGTAGCTAGTTTATATTCTACTCTTGCTACCACAGGCAGATAACAGGTGATCGATTGTTTGGAGCGCATATTGAATTGGGCCAGACATCAATGTACATTTTCAAATCAGCATTATCAGGAAGTTTCACATCTCCCCACCCTCATTGCTTTACCTTCTCCAACCTGGAACAACTAATCTCAACGGGCTGGACTCAACGCTGTGTAAATAAAGTTTTCTTTTTTTTATATTATGCAGGATTGGAACTCGAACAGTCAGGTTGAAATAATATGCATTGGGACCAGTAAAACAACAACAACAACAACAACAAAAACAACAGAATCAGAACGCGTATCAAATACAACAAGACAAGACTTGTCTTGTATTAAATACGCGTTCTGGTTCTATTTTCGTGTTTTTCTGTTTCGTGTTTGCTTGAACGCAGGCAGTCGCACTTGTTTGAACAACAACAACAACTCAACAACAACAACGATAACAACAACAACAAAAACAACAAAAACGAACACAAAAAAAACAAAAACAAAAAACGGCTGCATTAGAATCAGTAGACCTCCACAGCATCACACTACAGCCACCATTCATATCAACATCACAGCAAAATGAACAAACTCTCCCAGAAGCCATGACCCTTTGTGCCTTACTCTCAAGGTCACTTCAATTTCAGGGACTTTGGGTTTCTGGGAGATTGGGGGGGGGAGGGGCGGGGGGCAGGGAAGTTGAGGGTGTGCGGGAATGAGCGATGTTGAGTAAGAAAAAGAACATTGCAGAAGATGAGAACGATGGATTGTGGGGGAGGGGGGAGGGGGAAGGGGGGAGGGGGAAGGGGGGAGTGTAGCCACTGACGTGCTCCCCAGACGAGAATGGAGAGTGACTGTAGCAATCATTACCACGTGAGCGTTGCATGGCCTTGCACTGTGGACAGGGAAACCACTCCTAGCCCTGACTCCTGTACCTAATTTACTTTGACACACACACGTCAGACCTCCAACCACAATGTCCGTAGTTTGGTCCTGCCTGTGACACGTGATATGTGGACAGTGGAGGTGTGTTGTCATCTGACACAACAGCCAACAACACATGAAGACCCACAGGTGTGTTGTCATCTAACACAACAGCACACCAACACATGAAGACCCACAGGTGTGTTGTCATCTAACACAACAACACACCAACACATGAAGACCCACAGGTGTGTTGTCATCTAACACAACAACCAACAGCACACCAACACATCAAGACCCACAACAGTCCCATAGGATCCACAGTGCCTGCTCATCTAGATTGTGATCATTCACCAGTGTGTGTGTGTGTGTGTGTGTGTGTGTGTGTGTGTGTGTGTGTTTTGTGTGTGTGTGTGTGTGTGTGTGTGTGTGTGTGTGTCTGTGTGTGTGTGTGATTGTGTGTGTGTTGTGATTGGTGTGTGTGTGTGTGTTGTGTGTGTGTGTGGTGTGTGTGTGTGATTGTGTGTGTGTGTGTGTGTGTGTGTGTTGTGTGTGTTGTGTGTGTTGTGTGTGTGTGTGTGTGTGTGGTGTGTGTGTGTGTGTGTGTGTGTGTGGTAAAAGAGAGAGAGAAAGAGAAACATAGAGAGAGGGAGAGAGAGAGAGGAAGGGAGAGACAGACAGACAGACAGGCAGGCAGGCAGGCAGGCACGGCAAGCAGCAGGGAGATGCAGGCAAGCAGACAGACGGCAGAGACAGACAGGCAGGCAGACAGACAGACAGGAACAGACAGGCACAGAGCAGACAGACAGGCACAGACAGGACAGACAGGCAGAAGACAGACAAAAAGATGATTATCATTTGACTTTGTCATTACATGTATTCCATGCCATTTAAAGCATTCATTCGGAACAAGACAAACGGAACATTAGACAGAGAGGAAGCGACAGACAGACAGACAGACGAGCAGACAGACAGACAGACAGACAGGACAGAGAGGCAGAGAGACAGGCAGAGAAAGAGAAAGACAGAGAGAGGCATAGCGACAGAAAGGGAAAGAGGGGGAGAGAAGACAGACAGACAGACAGACAGAGAAAGAGAGACAGCTACAGAGAGACAGAGACAGACAGAGACAGAGAGAGAAAGGGGAGAAGAGAGAGAGAAGAGAGAGGGAGACAGAAAGAGACAGAACAGAGAAGGAGAGAGACCCAGAGAGAGAGAGAGAGATAACGGGAGAGAGACAGACAGACAGTTTATAGAGACAGACAGACAATCACAGATAGAAACAGAAACAGAAACATATAGAAACAGACAGACAACGACAATGACAGGCAGAGACACAGAGGCGGACAGAGAGACAGACAGAGACAGAGACAGAGAGACAGATAGACAGAAACAGAGACAGAGAGAGACAAAAAACAGAGACAAAGACAGAGAGACAGAGAGACACATTTCAGTTTCAATTCGAGTGTCTCAACATGCCATCTTCATCTTGATGCTGGGAATGGATTCCATACTCACAGACACCACAGATGCCGTGTGATGGACAAGATCCAAAATGCTGGTTGTGCCAGAGAGATGAAGAACAGCTGTAAGTAATTTGCTGTGGATATCAAAGGGAGGTAAGAAGGAGACAGGAACTGCCCAGGTTGTGGGGAGATAGGTAGGAATCACAGACATGACAAGGTTAATTCGTAGGTTACTGTAAACAGGTCACTGATGTTACTGACATTGAGAGAACTGAAAGAGAGAGAGTGGAGAGAGAGAGAGAGAGAGAGAGAAGAGAGAGAAAGAGAGAGAGACATAAGAAGGAGAGGAAGAGGGGGAGAGAGTCAGAGAGAGAGAGAGAGAGAGTGATAAGACTGAGAGAAAAGAGAGACAGACAGAGATCAGAGAGAAACAGAGAGAGAAAGGCAGAGAAGGCAGAGAGAGAGAGACAAAGAGAGAAGAGAAAGAGAGAGTTTGAGAGAGAGAGACAGACAGACAGACAGAGAGACAGACAGAGAGAGAGAAAGAGCAGAAGTGGAGAGAGAGAGAGAGAGAGAAGTGAGAGAGAGAGAGAGAGAGAGAAGAAATTGAGAACAAAAAGAGAGAGATAGAGAGAGAACTCAGAGACAAATAGAGAGAGAACACAGAGCGACAGAGGGGAGACAGAGAGAGAGTGACCAGAGAGAGAGAAAGAGAGAAGAGGAGAAAGAAAGAAAGAAAGAAAGAGACAGAGAGACAGACAGAGCCAGAGACAGAGAGACAGAAAGAGACAGAAAGTGATAGAAAGACACAAAAACAAAAATACAGACGGACAAGCAGACAGAAGAGAGAGAGACAGAGAGACAGAGACAAACACAGACAGACAGAGACAGAGAACAGCTGTAAGTAATTTACGTGGACAGATGTATATCAAAGGGAGGTAAGAGTTAACAAAGACAGAATTTGTTGTGGTTGTATGTCGGTAAGATTCACATGCATGGCATGCAGGGTTAATTTACAGGTTGGTGTATGTTAGTGTAAATATGTCAGTGTGATACACAGACACAGAGAGAGAAAGAGAGAGAGAGATAGACAGACAGACAGACAGACAGAGACAGAGAAGGAGAGAGAGAGAGAGGGAGAAGACAGACAGAGACAGAGAAAGACAGACAAAGAGAGGCAGACAGAGACAGAGAGAGACAGATAGACAGACAGACAGATAAAGAAAAGAGAGAAAGAAAAAGAGACAGAGACAGAGAAAGAAAGAGAGAGGGAGACATAGAGAAACAGAGAGAGAAATAGAGAGCGCGCGCGCGAGAGAGAGAGAGAGAGAGGAGAGAGAAGAGATGAGTGAGAGCGGGGGGAGAGGGACAGGAAGAGAGTGAGTGAGAGAGCGTGAGAGGACGAGAGAGAGCGAGGCGAACAAGACAGAGAGAAAGAGAGAGAGACAGAGACAGAGAGATAAGAGACAGAGAAAGAGAGGAGGGGGGGGGAGAGGGAATGAATGTGTGTGAGGGAGAGATGGGTAACAGAGAGACAGAGACACAAATGAAAACAGTGAAAGAAGGAGAGAGGCAGACAGACAGACAGACAGAGACAGACAGACAGACAGAGACAGACAGACAGACAGACAGACACTAGACAGACAGAGACAGAGACAGAGAGAAAGAGAGAGACTGTAGCTAGCTTCCTGTATAGTGACTTGGTTGGCAGACTCATAGAACGTAAAATACTGAATACGGATGTCAATACTCAACCATTTCCTTTTTTTTTTCTTCTTTCATTTTTTTCTTTGTTCTTTCTTTGTTTTCTTTCTTTGTTTTCTTTCTCGTTTGTGTTTTATTTATTTATTATTATTATTATTATTATTATTATTATTATTATTATTATATATTATTATTATTATTATTATATATATATTATATTATTATTATTATCATTATTATTATTATTATTTTAACTATTTCTTTTTATTATATATTATTACTTTTTTTATGTCATTTGAAATTCTTCCTTCTTTTAAAGAACCCTGAAACAAATTTTAGTAACCAGCCCAGCAGTAAAAACTGAATGATACAACTGTAATCAACGACAAATTCATACAAATCAGATTACCAGCAAAACCCAATGAAGCATACCATTTGCAGAATCAACAAATTGGAAATCACTTCAGCCCGCCAAATATTCTCTCAGTTTGTTCAGAACAACATTTAGCGATATCACCCAGCTCTGACCGTTTTCTGTGGGTTCGCTGGGAACAGTTTGACAACAAGACTGCAGTATTTATATTGACTGTTTGTCCTGTATGTAATTGACAGTGACTGTTTGTCCTGTATGTAATTGACAGTGACTGTTTGTCCTGTATGTAATTGACAGTGACGTTTGTCCTTATGTAATTGACAGTGACTGTTGTCCTGTATGTAATTGACAGTGACTGTTTGTCCTGTATGTAATTGACAGTGACTGTTTGTCCTGTATGTAATTGACAGTGACTGTTTGTCTGTATGTAATTGACAGTGACTGTTTGTCCTGTATGTAATTGACAGTGACTGTTTGTCCTGTATGTAATTGACAGTGACTGTTTGTCCTATGTAATTGACAGTGACTGTTTGTCCTGTATGTAATTGACAGTGACTGTTTGTCCTGTATGTAATTGACAGTGACTGTTTGTCTGATATGTAATTGACAGTGACTGTTTGTCTGATATGTAATTGACAGTGACTGTTTGTCCTGTATGTAATTGACAGTGACTGTTTGTCTGATATGTAATTGACAGTGACTGTTTGTCTGATATGTAATTGACAGTGACTGTTTGTCCTGTATGTAATTGACAGTGACTGTTTGTCCTGTATGTAATTGACAGTGACTGTTTGTCCTATATGTAATTGACAGTGACTGTTTGTCCTGATAGTATACATTGACAGTGACTGTTTTGTCCTATATGTAATTGACAGTGACTGTTTGTCCTGTATGTAATTGACAGTGACTGTAAATTCATGCACATAGAACCTTTGACAGGCAACATTTATAGGCCATTTTGTGAGGAAGGGGGATTTGGAGCACCTGGGCACAACGGGAAAGCTGGAGGGAAAGAAAGCACCGGGTAGACCCAGGGAGAAAATGCTGGACGGACTTGCAGAGTGGCTGGGGACGAGGGGGGTGGGAGAAATGCAAGGGGCAACAAGAGATAGAGACAGATGGAAGTCCATGATCGCCAACGCCATGCGGCAGGGCACCTGATGATGATGATGATGATGATGATGAGAACCTTTGTTGAAGATGTAGACGTTTTGCATGTATTTTAAACTTTAAGTCTGATACAAATGATCTTGCTTTGCTATTACGTTTATCATTGAAATTTTGCTGGAAATGAATACAAATGAATTTAAAACAAACAAACAAACAAACAAGCAAATAAACAAACAATCGCCCAACAGCAACAACTAAAATCTAAAACTGTATAAATTAAATGACTTTATATTGTTTAAAAACATATAACAGACTAGTAGATGTATTGAATGTATATGAGTTTTGCTCGATCCATTGTATATAAATCTTGTTCAGTTTTGTCAGTGATATCTTGATAATGTTCAGCAACCATTGTCTATATTTGTGTTTTGTTAAAATCGAATTAAAAACAAGTTTGAAAAAAAAAAAAAGGAAAGATTCCAGATCAACATTTGTCTAGTGATTCAGTTCATCGACCCTTTGCTTAGTCTTTCCTTTTATCCACGATTGGTTTGTGTCAAAAAGGCGGCAAGAGTGACCTCCCTCTCCAACGCTTCCTTCAACTTCAGTAGGATTATTTCCCTTGTCAGCATACTCGTAGAGGATTAGTCACGAAGGCAGTGTGATCGCTTCCCCTTCACTGGGATTATTTCCCCTGTCTGCAAGAGTTCCATACTTGTTACGCATGTGTCATGAAGGCAGTAAGATTACTTCCCCTTCATTGGAATTATCCCCCTTGCCTACACAGTTCCAGTGGCAGTAATGAGACGTCACGTTTGTCTGACAGTC
>JAPXFY010000013.1:89494953-89499953 GCA_030674185.1 Monoplex corrugatus | reverse complement strand
CAAAGAAAGCACTACACAACAAAACAAAGAAACAAAGAAAGCACTACACAAACAAAACAAAGAAACAAAGAAAGCACTACACAAACAAACAAAAGAAAGCACACACAAACAAAACAAAGAAACAAAGAAAGCAATACACAAACAAACAAAGAAACAAAGAAAGCACTACACAATCAAACAAAGAAACAAAGAAAGCACTACACAAACAAAACAAAGAAACAAAGAAAGCACTACACAAACAAAACAAAGAAACAAAGAAAGCACTACACAAACAAAACAAAGAAACAAAGAAAGCACTACACAAAAAAACAAAGAAACAAAGAAAGCACTACACAAACAATCTGATGAATACCACAGTGTCAAAGCAAATGCTGGAAAGCAAGGCATCCTTCTGATCATGGCAACACAGCCTTTTAGCGGAAGGTAACAGGACACAGCCATCTACAGCCTTTTAGTGGAAGGTAACAGGACACAGCCATCTACAGCCTTTTAGTGGAAGGTAACAGGACACAGCCATCTACAGCCTTTTAGTGGAAGGTAACAGGACACAGCCATCTACAGCCTTTTAGTGGAAGGTAACAGGACACAGCCATCTACAGCCTTTTAGTGGAAGGTAACAGGACACAGCCATCTACAGCCTTTTAGTGGAAGGTAACAGGACACAGCCATCTACAGCCTTTTAGTGGAAGGTAACAGGACACAGCCATCTACAGCCTTTTAGTGGAAGGTAACAGGACACAGCCATCTACAGCCTTTTAGTGGAAGATAACAGACACAAGCCATCTACAGCCTTTTAGTGGAAGGTAACAGGACGTTACAGCCATCTACAGCCTTTTAGTGGAAGGTAACAGGACACAGCCATCTACAGCCTTTTAGTGGAAGGTAACAGGACACAGCCATCTACAGCCTTTTAGTGGAAGTAACAGGACCTGTTACACAGCCATCTACAGCCTTTTAGTGGAAGGTAACAGGACACAGCCATCTACAGCCTTTTAGTGGAAGGTAACAGGACACAGCCATCTACAGCCTTTTAGTGGAAGGTAACAGCACATAGCCATCTACAGCCTTTTAGTGGAAGGTAACAGGACACAGCCATCTACAGCCTTTTAGTGGAAGGTAACAGCACATAGCCATCTACAGCCTTTTAGTGGAAGGTAACAGCACATAGCCATCTACAGCCTTTTAGTGGAAGGTAACAGCACATAGCCATCTACAGCCTTTTAGTGGAAGGTAACAGCACATAGCCATCTACAGCCTTTTAGTGGAAGGTAACAGCACATAGCCATCTACAGCCTTTTAGTGGAAGGTAACAGCACATAGCCATCTACAGCCTTTTAGTGGAAGGTAACAGCACATAGCCATCTACAGCCTTTTAGTGGAAGGTAACAGCACATAGCCATCTACAGCCTTTTAGTGGAAGGTAACAGCACATAGCCATCTACAGCCTTTTAGTGGAAGGTAACAGCACATAGCCATCTACAGCCTTTTAGTGGAAGGTAACAGCACAAAAGCCATCTACAGCCTTTTAGTGGAAGGTAACAGCACATAGCCATCTACAGCCTTTTAGTGGAAGGTAACAGCACACAGCCATCTACAGCCTTTTAGTGGAAGATAACAGGACCTGTTACACAGCCATCTACAGCCTTTTAGTGGAAGGTAACAGGACCTGTTACACAGCCATCTACAGCCTTTTAGTGGAAGTAACAGGACACAGCCATCTACAGCCTTTTAGTGGAAGATAACAGGACCTGTTACACAGCCATCTACAGCCTTTTAGTGGAAGGTAACAGGACACAGCCATCTACAGCATTTTAATGGAAGGTAACAGGACCTGTTACACAGCCATCTACAGCCTTTTAGTGGAAGGTAACAGGACACAGCCATCTTGCTAACCCTGTAAGTTTCCTCAGCCCTAACCACCAGCTTCCTGCCCTATTCGCAATGACACAAAGGAGAAACTTTAACCCTTAACTCCTCACCTTATATACCAGCTCCTGCATTATTAACCATGCCATCAAAGCAGAATCTTAACCCTTTGACTCCCTCACCCTATCTACATTATTAGTCATAACACAAAGGAGAAACCTTAACCCTTTAACTCCCTCACCCTGTTCACCACTCCCTGCATTATTAGCCATGACAAAAAGGAGAAACCCTAACCCTTTAAATCCCTCACACTATATATCAGCTTCCTGTATTATTAGCCATGACAAAAAGGAGAAACCTTAACCCTTTAACTCCCTCATCTATCTACTAGCTCCCTGCATTATTAGTCATGACACAAAGGAAAAAACATTAACCCTTTAACTCTCTCACCCTATCTACCAGCTCCTTGCATTATTAGTCATGACACAAAGGAAAAACATTAACCCTTTAACTCCTCACCCTATATACCAGCTTCCTGTATTATTAGCCAAGACACAAAGGAGAAACTTTAACCCCTTAACTACCTCACCTATCTACCAGCTTCCTGTATTATTAGCCAAGACACAAAGGAGAAACTTTAACCCCTTAACTACCTCACCTATCTACCAGCTTCCTGTATTATTAGCCAAGACACAAAGGAGAAACTTTAACCCCTTAACTACCTCACCTATCTACCAGCTTCCTGTATTATTAGCCAAGACACAAAGGAGAAACTTCAACCCCTTAACTACCTCACCTATCTACCAGCTTCCTGTATTATTAGCCAAGACACAAAGGAGAAACTTTAACCCCTTAACACCTCACCTATCTACCACTCCTGATTATTACCATGACACAAAGAGAAACTTAACCCTTAACTCCTCACCTTATTACCAGCTCCTGATTATTAGCATGACACAAAGGAGAAACCTTAACCCCTTCACTCCCTCATCCTATTCACCAGTTTCCTGTATTATCAGTAAAACAGAATGTTAACCCTTTCACTCCCTCATCCTATTCACCAGTTTCCTGCATTATTAGCAAAACAGAATGTTAACTCTTTTACTCCTCACCCTGTCCACCGGCTCTCTGCATGATTAGCCATGACGGATTAGAAGAACCTTAACCGTTTGACTCCGTCACTCTATCCGTCAGCTTCCTGCAAGACAGCAAAGCAGAACCTTAACTCTTTCACTCCCTCACCTCTTCTCCCTATTCCTAAATTATCATATTACGATAAAATCAAAACTTTTAACTTGTGACTCCCTCACCCTGTCTATCAGTTTTCCACATTATCAGCCAAGACAGAAAAGCACAAAGTTAACCCTTTAAAACCCCTCACCCTATCTACCAGTTTTCCATATTATCAGCCAGGACAGAAAAGCACAAAGTTAACCCTTTAAAACCCCTCACCCTATCTATCAGCACCCTGACTTTTCGGCTATGCCATCGGAGCAGAACCATAACCCTTTAATTCCCTCACCCTATCTACCAGCTCCCTGCATTATCAGCCATGACACAAAGGAGAAACCTTAACCCTTTAACTCCCTCACCCTATCTACTAGCTATACTGATCATATTCACCAGCTTTCTACTTATTCAGTCACGACAGCGGTACAAAATCTTAACCTTTTTAATCCCTTCACCCCAATTTTCCATATTACAAGTCATGATCGCAGAATACAGAATTAACCCTTTGGCAATTCCTTTTCATCTATCAATTTACCACATATGTTTCTACACGACCTGGGTCATAATCATGACAACAACAATAATGATAATGATGAGGAGGAGGATATTAAAACTATTACTACTGATACTACTATTACTACTACACTACTACTACTACTACTACTACTACTATTACTACTACTATTACTACTACTACTACGACCACTGCTGCTACTACTTCTACTACTACTACTACTACTATACTACCACTACTACTACTATACTACTACTACTACTACCACTACTACTACTACTACTACTACTACTACCTATTACTATACTACCACTACGACCATTGCTGCTACTTTCTCTACTACTACTACTACTACTACTACTACTACTACTACTACTCTACTACTACTACTACTACTATTACTACTACGACCACTGCTGCTACTACTTCTATTACTACTACTACTACTACTACTACTACTACTATTACTATACTACCACTACGACCATTGCTGCTACTTCTACTACTACTACTACTACTTCTACTACTACTACTACTACTACTACTTCTACTACTACTACTACTACTACTACTACTACTACTACTACTTCACTACTACTACTACTACTACTTCTACTACTACTACTACTACTACTACTACATCAACTAATAATTTCTACTACTACTACTACGACTACTACTACTGCTGCTGCTGTTGCTAATACTACTATTAATATTACTACTACTACTACTAATTCCAATCGCATTACGTACACAGTATATATGAAAACATGCCCCTGCTCTTTACCTAGTAATAGATAACGCTAACAAATATGTATATATATACAAAAACAATAATAATGTAATATCTGGCCAGATCGTCAAAAAATGATGATAATTTTAACACGAAATCCAAACTAGTTATAATACCACTTATAATGATATACAGGGGGGTGCAAAAGTAGGTATAAAGTTATGAAAAAAGAAAACACGTACAATACTCATTGCATTTATTATACAAACAAATGAATATTGCATATACATGTAATAACAAGCACAGCCTTAATCCCTCAGATACTCAAACTGCTTGCCGTCGGTATTCACACACTCCTCTAATCAAGAGCGGAATTAAGCATTACAATAATGATGTGATACTTACTGTATACCTACTTTTGCACCCCCCTGTATAATAAAACACTGACAAAGTCATGATTGCACTGTATACTGTAAAACGAATATTGAAAGGAAACTTCGTGCATCTTTGTCGTATGATTGTTCTGTTTGTTTGTTTGTTTGTTGCTTTCTTCTGATATTATGGTGTGTCTTTGATGTGTGTTTTATTCTGTTACTTCCTGTGTTATCTTTGGGAGAAATGTAATGTGATGTGATGTGTGTGTGTGTGTGTGTCTGT
>JAPXFY010000013.1:89479953-89482453 GCA_030674185.1 Monoplex corrugatus | reverse complement strand
GAACATTACCATGGCAACAAACGTGTCACATGTCCCAATGACTAGAACATTACCATGGCAACAAACGTGTCATGTCCCCAATGACTAGAACATTACCATGGCAACAAACGTGTCACATGTCCCAATGACTAGGAACATTACCATGGCAAAAACGGTCATATGTCCCCAATGACTAGAACATTACCATGGCAACAAACGTGTCACATGTCCCCAATGACTGAACATTACCATGGCAACAAACGTGTCACATGTCCGAATGACTGGAACATTACCATGGCAACAAACGGTCATGTCACAGTGTGGCCAAAGCAATGATGACTGGAACATTACCATGGCAACAAACGTGTCACAGGTGCCAATGACTGGAACATTACCATGGCAACAAACGTAGTCACAGTCCCAATGACTGGAACATTACCATGGCAACAAACGTGTCACATGTCCCCAATGACTGGAACATTACCATGGCAACAAACGTGTCACAGAGCCAATGACTGAGCATTACCATGGCAACAAACGTGTCACATGTCCCCAATGACTGGAACATTACCATGGCAACAAACGTGTCACATGTCCCCAATGACTGGAACATTACCATGGCAACAAACGTGTCACATGCCAATGACTGGAACATTACCATGGCAACAACGTGTCATTGTCCCCAATGACTGGAACATTACCATGGCAACAAACGTGTCACATGTCCCCAATGACTGAACATTACCATGGCAACAAACGTGTCATGTCCCCAATGACTGAACATTACCATGGCAACAAACGTGTCACATTCCCAATGACTGGAACATTACCATGGCATAACGCGTCATATGCCAATGACTAACATACATGGCAACAACGTGTCACATGTCCCCAATGACTAGAACATTACCATGGCAACAAACGTGTCACATTCCCAATGACTGAACTTACCATGGCAACAACTGTCACATGTCCCAATGACTAGAACATTACGATGCAACAAAGTGTCACATGTCCCCAATGACTGAACATTACCATGGCAACAAACGTGTCACATGTCCCCAATGACTGGAACATTACCATGGCAACAAACGTGTCACATGTCACCAATGACTGGAACATTACCATGGCAACAAACGTGTCACATGTCCCCAATGACTAGAACATTACCATGGCAACAAACGTGTCACATGTCCCGAATGACTAGGAACATTACCATGACAACAAACGTGTCACATGTCCCCAATGACTGGAACATTACCATGGCAACAAACGTGTCACATGTCCCCAATGACGGAACATTACCATGGCAACAAACGTGTCACATGCCCAATGACTAGAACATTACCATGGCAACAAACGTGTCACATGTCCAATGACTGAACATTACCATGACAACAAACGTGTCACATGTCCCCAATGACTAGAACAATTACCATGGCAACAAAACGTGTCACATTCCCCAATGACTAGCAACAATTACCATGACAACAAACGTGTCACATGGTCCGCACATGATACTTACCATTAAATAAGTGTACATTTTCCAAGACAGAGGACTAAAAATTGTTACAACGATGTACACTTACATGCACGAACTGATGACAGAATTGGCGAAAATACGAACTAGAAAAACAATTAAGGAACAAAAACTGAAGCACGGAAATGTTCGACCAATGCATGTATGTCAGTGAAGGATAAAAGAAACAAAATGTAATGCACAACACTAGAACATACCATCAACACAAACATCACACCAACAACACCACAACAAACTGCACACCAACAAACATACCATGACAACAACTGTCAACAGACTAACATACCTGGACACATTACACAACACACCGCAAAACTCACAGTCAACATTCAACTTGCATTATAAATTACACTATACGCACGATGGACGCAAACAATTCAACAAACCACGTAACAACTACATATTCACAACATGCGCAGACATCATCAGCAAAATAACAACTATGAAAAACAGAATTTAAAACACAAAAACAAACAGCGAAATCTTACACACAAGCCAAGCTGAGGTAGAAATGAATCACAACACTAGAACACACACACACACACACACACAACAACACACACACACACACACACACACACACACACCACACACACACACACTCAAACAACACACACTTCGACACATACATCACCGACACACTTCACACACCACACACACAACACATACACGCATGCACGCACACACATTCACACACACACACACACACAACACACAACAACACACGCACATCACTCACACACACACATACAAACAACACACTTATCACACAATTACTACACACTACACAACACACCCCGCGCCGCACACACTATCACACACACACATACACACACACTACACACTTATACACACTTACATACTTACACACACACAAACACCACCACACACACATCATCACACACACACATACACACACACATACACACTTATACACACACATACTACTTACACACTTAACACACACACACACACACACAC
>JAPXFY010000013.1:89457453-89459953 GCA_030674185.1 Monoplex corrugatus | reverse complement strand
TGATCAGTTTGTGTGTACTGAATGTGTATGTGTCAAAGTGGATGTGTGTTGTTTGTCAGTTTGTTTCTCTCTCTCTCTCTCTCTCTCTCTCTCTCTCTCTCCTCTCTCTCTCTCTCTCTCTCTCTCTCTCTCCTCCCTCTCTCTCTCTCTCTCTCTCCCTCTCTCTCTCTCTCTCTCATTTTCCCTCTTTCTTTCTCTCACTCTCTCTCTCTCTCTCTCTCTCTCTCTCTCTCTCTCTCTCTCTCAGTCTTTCTCTCTCAGTCTCTTTCGCTCAGTCTCTTTCTCTTTCTTTCTCTCTCTCAAAATACTTTTTCTTTCTCTCTCTGTCTCTCTGTCTCTGTATCTCTCTCTCTCTGTCTATCTCTTTCTCTCTCCTTCCCTTTATTTCTATCTCTTTTTTTCTTCTTCTCTCTTTTTCTTTCATTCTGTCTTTGTCTCTCTCTCTCTCTCATTCTCTCTCTCTTTCTCTCTCTTTCTTTATTTCTCTCTCTCTCTCTCTCTCTCCTTCTCTCTTATTCCCTCTTTCTCTCTGTCTCACTTTTTCATTCTCTCTCTTTCTCTCTCTCTCTCCCTGTCTGTCTGTCTCTCTCTTTCTATCTCTCTCTGTTTCTCTTTCTCTCTCTCTCTCTCTCTGTTTGTCTCTCTTTCTATCTCTGTTTCTCTGTCTCCCTCTCCTTCTCTCTCTCAATCTCTCTCTCTTTTTCTCTCTCTCCCTCTCCCTATCTCTCTCCCTCTCTCTCCCTCTCTCTGAATCTCTCTCTCCATCTCTCTCTCTTGCTCTCTCTCCCTCTTTGTTTCAGTCTCTCTCTCTCTCTTGCTCTCTCTCTTTGTCTCTCTCTCTCTCTTTGTCTCTCTCTCTCTCTTTGTCTCTCTCTCTCTCTCTCTCTCTCTGTCTATCTCTCTGTCTAGCTCTCTTGCTCGCTCTTTCTCTCTCTCTCTCTCTCTCTCTCTCTCTCTCTCTCTCTCTGTGTGTCTCCTGCTCGCTTTTTCTCTCTCTGTCTGTCCTTCTCTCTGTCCTTCTCTCTCTCTGTCTCTCTCTCTCACTCTCTCTCTCTCTCTCTCTCTCTCTCTCTCTCTCTTCTATTTCTCTGTCTTCCATCAACATGTATCAAGTTAACGGCACCATTTGACATGCACATCAGAATGAGAAGTTAAGTGTCTGTGGCCCATCAGCCAACGTTCCACCCCCTGAACTAATTACAACTACAGATGGTAGGGGCAGGGAGTGTCTGTTGTGTACCCACCAGCCAACGTTCCACCCCCTGAACTAATTACAACTACAAGGCGTCACGATGCTGGACTTGGCATGCACCAAATGGGACCAACCACCAGATCGACTACATCTTGGACCCAATCCGTTTTAGATCTGGAATCTGCAGAGCCAAGACGCGAACATTTCTAGGTGCAGATGTGGGTAGTGACCATGACCTGGTGATAATGAACTTCAAGGTCAGGCTGAAGAAGATCAAGAAGCCCAAGAACACCAGACTGAAGTTCAACTTGGACAGACTCAAGGACCCCTCCATTGCAGAGTCCTTCCAAGCAACAATAGGCGGAAAGTTTGCAGCATTGAGCACACAAGAAGAAACTGCGGAGGAAATGACCACCAAGTTTAACACAGTGATGACAGAGACTGCAAATGACCTCTTAGGAAAACAACGCCGGAAAACCCAACCCTGGATTACAGACGAAATCCTTGAAATGTGTGACAAAAGAAGAGAAATCAAGAAAGTCAAAAATACAACAGACGGAGCCCTAGCCTACAGAAACATCAACAAAGAAATCAGAAAAGGCATGAGAGAGGCCAAAGAAGGATGGATACAAAATAAATGCACAGAAATAGAAGACAGCCTAAGCAAGAACAACAGCATAAAGGCGTACAAAGTGGTGAAAGAACTCACCACACAGAGACAGGCAAGGATCAGTACCATTCAAGACAAACAAGGAAAGTGCCTGACAGAAGATAAAGAAATCATCCATAGATGGACAGAATACTGCTCTGACCTCTACAACCACCAGACACAGGGTGACTCAACTGTCCTTACATGCCAGGAATCAACAAATGACGATGACCACCCTATTCTACGCGAAGAAGTCGAAACAGCAATACGATCGCTGAAAGATGGAAAAGCTGCTGGAGTGGACAACATCCCAGCAGAACTGATCAGGCATGGAGGGGAGGCAGTGACTGACATCCTCTGGAAAATCTGCAACAAAATCTGGCAGACGGGAGAATGGCCGACACCTTGGACCCAGTCACTAATCATCACACTTTCCAAGAAAGGCAATTTACAACTATGCCAGAATTACAGAACGATCAGCCTTATCAGCCATGCTAGCAAAGTGATGCTGAAAGTCATTTTGAACAGACTGAAACCACAGGCAGAGGAGATCATTGCCGAAGAACAAGCGGGATTTCGCAGTGGTAGAAGCACAACAGAACAAATATTCAATCTCAGAGTCCTATGCGAAAAATACAGCCAACACCAACAGGACATCT
>JAPXFY010000013.1:89447453-89452453 GCA_030674185.1 Monoplex corrugatus | reverse complement strand
TAGACACCATGTGCTACAAAAGCCTCAATAACGCAGCCCCCGATTACCTGTCAAGCCTACTTGAGATCTATGTTCCCTCACGTACCCTCCGCTCTGCCTCCGATCCTCTGACTTTTCGCTTTCCACGCACTAAGCTCAATACCTATGGTCCACGAGCCTTCTCTGTTTCTGGTCCACTCTCCTGGAACAAACTTCCTCTCTCAGTCCGTCAGCAACCTACTTTTGCCTCCTTCAAGTCCGCTCTCAAAACTCACCTTTTCTCCTCTGCATAAAATCCTAACCTCACTCAACCCCGCTCTGCAGCCTGTCTCCGCTCGGAGAGGAATCACTTTGTTTTAATATATAATTGTATATGATGTGCTCTCTGTGGTTTTCCATTGGTTTTATTCTTGCTTTTATTGCTTTTATTCTTTTCTCCCCATTTGTGGCCATGCATGTGTGTGTGTGTGTGTTGTGTGTGTGTGTGTGTGTGTGTGTGTGTGTGTGTGTGTGTGTGTGTGTGTGTGTGGTGGTGTGGTGTGTGTGTTGTGCGTGCGTGCGTGCGTGTGTGCGTGTGTGTCTTTTCGGCGCTTGGATTTGATTTTGTCGAGATTTGCGCTATATAAATATTGTAATTATTATGTATGCATGTGCGTACGTATGTATGTATGTATGTATGTATGTATACGCTTAGATTTATGTATGTATGTATGTATGCATGTATACGCTCAGCTTAGATTTATGTATGTAAGTATGTAAGCATGTATGTATCCATGTATACGCTCATATGTATGTAGGTATGTATGCATGTATACGCTCAGCGCTTAGATTTGATTTTGTCAAGATTTTGCGCTATATAAATAAAATATATTATTATTATTATTATTTGTTGGTAAGAATGCTTTTCATCTTCTTGAATGTTGTTTTGGCTTGGCCGATTCTGCTGGCTATTTCTGATGTGCATCTGCCGTCTGGTGAGTATGTAACTTTCAAAAAGAAAAAAACAAAACAACAGCAGAAAGACATTCTAGTTGTATGGACCAGACACAGAAAATGAGCAGCGGCCCAATACGGAACATCTGTGTCAAAGTCTGTGTTGACAGGTATAGGTAGCGTCATAAGCAAACCGAGAGGGTCGGACAGGAGTGTACAGTCGGAGAGGCCACAAAGATACGTAGGTGTAATGCCCTTGTAGCATGATGTGTTTACTTTGCATGAATTTCATTCGGGCAGCCCGGTGGAGACAGGGAGAGAGAGACAAAGAGAGAGGAGACAAAGAGAAAGTGAGAGAGAGAGGAGAGAGAATGAGAAAGAGAATGAGAGAGAGAATGAGAGAGAGAGGAGAGAGAGACTGAGAGAGAGAGAGAGAAAAGAGAGAGAGTAATAAAAAGAGAGAGAGGGGAGAGAGAGAGCGAAAGAGAGAGAGAAAGAGAGAGGAATAAAGAGAGAGAGAGAGAGGAGAGAGAGAGGGAGAGAGAGAGACAAAGAGAGAGAGAGAGGGAGAGAGAGAGAGAGAGGAAGGTAGAGAGAGGGAGAGAGAGAGGGAGAGGGAGAGACAAAGAGAGAGGGAGAGAGACAGAGAGGAGAGAGAGAGAAAAAGAGAGAGAGAAAGAGATAGAGAGAGGAATTCAGAGAGAGAGCAGAGAGAGGAGAGAGAGAGAGAGAGAGGCTGAGAGAGACAAAGAGAGTGAGAGAGAGAGGCTGAGAGAGAGACAAAGAGAGTGAGAGAGAGAGGCTGAGAGAGAGAGAAGAGAGAGAGAGAAAGAGAGAGAGAGGAAAGAGAGACTGAGAGAGAGAGAAAGAGAGAGAGAAGAGAGAGAGGAATAAAGAGAGAGAGAGAGAGGAGAGAGAGTCAAAGAGAAAGAGAGAGGCAGACAATAGAAAGAGAGAGAGGAGAGAAGGCAAAGAAGACAGACAGACAGAGAGAGAGAGAGAAAGGCAAGACAGACAGACAGAGAGAGAGAGGAGAGAAAGGCAAAGACAGAAGACAGAGAGAGAGAGAGAGAAAGCAGAAGAAGACAAGACAGAGAGAGAGAGGAGAGAAAGGCAAAGACAGACAGAGAGAGAGAGGAGAGAAAGGCAAAGACAGACAGACAGAGAGAGAGAGGAGAGAAAGGCAAAGACAGACAGACAGAAGAGAGAGAGGAGAGAAAGGCAAAGACAGACAGACAGACAGAGAGGAGAGAGAAAGGCAAAGACAGACAGACAGACAGGAGAGAGAGAGAAAGGCAAAGACAGACAGACAGACAGAGAGAGAGAGAAAGGCAAAGACAGACAGACAGACAGAGAGAGAGGAGAGAAAGGCAAAGACAGACAGACAGACAGAGAGAGGAGAGAAAGGCAAAGACAGACAGACAGACAGAGAGAGAGGAGAGAAAGGCAAAGACAGACAGACAGACAGAGAGAGAGGAGAGAAAGGCAAAAGACAGACAGACAGACAGAGAGAGAGAGAGAAAGGCAAAGACAGACAGACAGACAGAGAGAGAGAGAGAAAGGCAAAAGACAGACAGACAGAGAAGAGAGAGGAGAGAAAGGCAAAGACAGCGACAGACAGACAGAGAAGAGGGAGAGAAAGGCAAAGACAGACAGACAGAGAGAGAGAGGAGAGAAAGGCAAAGACAGACAGACAGAGAGAGAGAGGAGAGAAAGGCAAAGACAGACAGACAGACAGAGAGAGGAGAGAAAGGCAAAGACAGACAGACAGAGAGAGAGAGGAGAGAAAGGCAAAGACAGACAGACAGAGAGAGAGGAGAGAAAGACAAAGACAGACAGACAGAGAGAGAGAGGAGAGAAAGGCAAAGACAGACAGACAGAGAGAGAGAGGGGAGAAAGGCAAGAAGACAGACAGAGAGAGAGAGGAGAGAAGCAAAGACAGACAGACAGACAGAGAGAGAGAGGAGAGAAAGGCAAAGACAGACAGACAGAAGAGAGAGAGAGAGGAGAGAAAGGCAAAGCAAGACAGACGAGAGAGAGAGGGAGAAGCAAAGACAGCAGCAGAGAGAGAGAGGAGAGAAAGGCAAAGACAGACAGACAGAGAGAGAGGAGAGAAAGGCAAAGACAGACAGACGAGAGAGGAGGAAAGGCAAAGACAGACAGCAGACAGAGAGAGGAGAGAAGGCAAAGACAGACAGAGAGACGAGAGAGAAGGCAAGACAGACAGAGAGAGAGAGGAGAGAAAGGCAAAGACAGACAGACAGACGAGAGAGAGAGGAGAGAAGGCAAAGACAGACAGCAGAGAGAGAGAGAAGAAAGGCAAGACAGACAGACAGAGAGAGAGAGGAGAAAGGCAAAGACAGACAGACAGACAGACAGAGAGAGAGAGAGAGAAAGGCAAAGACAGACAGACAGAGAGAGAGGAGAGAAAGCAAACAGACGACAAGAGAGAGAGCAGACAGACAGAGAGAGGAGAGAAAGCAAGACGACAGACAGAGAGAGAGAGGAGAGAAAGGCAAAGACAGACAGACAGAAGAGAGAGGAGAGGAAAGGAAAGACAAAACAAAACGAGAGAGAGGAGAGAAGGCAAAGACAGACAGACAGAGAGAGAGAGGAGGAAGCAAAGACAGACAGACAGACAGAGAGAGGAGAGAAGCAAAGACAGACAGACGACAGAGAGGGGGGGGGGGGGCAGAGAGAAGCTGACAGATAAAAGAAGACGATAATGTAAAGCCATGGGAAATAAGTGATGTTTTAGAGAAAACGAACAGCTGTGTATAAAGAACAGTTAATGGCGTCAGGTGACATGTTTATAGCAAAGGGCCGACAGCGGAACATCAGTCTGATGAATAGAATATCTGTTGGTAAATTGTCTCCACTACGTGCAGTCGGAACTGCAGTTCCTCTTGACGTTCTGCATGAACGTACAACCTCTGTGAAGATTTGGAAAATGCTGCAAATCTTCTGTGTGAAGTTGAAACCTCTGTGCAGTTTTGAAAACAATGCTGTAAATCTTTTGTACAAAAATTCAAACGTCTGTGAAGATTTGAAAAACGCTATAAATCTACTGTACGAAGTCCAAACATATGACAAGATTTGTAAAATGCTATAAATCTACTGTACGAAGTCCAAACATATGACAAGATTTGTAAAATGCTCTAAATCTACTGTACGAAGTCCAAACATATGACAAGATTTGTAAAATGCTCTAAGTCTACTGTACGAAGTCCAAACATATGACAAGATTTGTAAAACGCTATAAATCTACTGTACGAAGTCCAAACATAAGACAAGATTTGTAAAATGCTCTAAATCTACTGTACGAAGTCCAAACATATGACAAGATTTGTAAAATGCTCTAAGTCTACTGTACGAAGTCCAAACATATGACAAGATTTGTAAAATGCTCTAAATCTACTGTACGAAGTCCAAACATATGACAAGATTTGTAAAATGCTCTAAGTCTACTGTACGAAGTCCAAACATATGACAAGATTTGTAAAATGCTCTAAGTCTACTGTACGAAGTCCAAACATATGACAAGATTTGTAAAATGCTCTAAGTCTACTGTACGAAGTCCAAACATATGAAAAGATTTTTAAAATGCTCTAAGTCTACTGTACGAAGTCCAAACATATGACAAGATTTGTAAAATGCTCTAAATCTACTGTACGAAGTCCAAACATAAGACAAGATTTGTAAAATGCTCTAAATCTACTGTACGAAGTCCAAACATATGACAAGATTTGTAAAATGCTCTAAATCTACTGTACGAAGTCCAAACATATGACAAGATTTGTAAAATGCTCTAAATCTACTGTACGAAGTCCGAACATATGACAAGATTTGTAAAATGCTCTAAATCTACTGTACGAAGTCCAAACATATGACAAGATTTGTAAAATGCTCTAAATCTACTGTACGAAGTCCAAACATATGACAAGATTTGTAAAATGCTATAAATCTACTGTACGAAGTCCAAACATATGACAAGATTTGTAAAATGCTCTAAATCTACTGTACGAAGTCCAAACATATGACAAGATTTGTAAAATGCTCTAAATCTACTGTACGAAGTCCAAACATAT
>JAPXFY010000013.1:89429953-89442453 GCA_030674185.1 Monoplex corrugatus | reverse complement strand
TATCACATGACGACAGTGCATATGGAATTCATTCTGAGCGAAAGGACGTCATCTTGAGAAACTGAAAGTAATAATATGTTCATCATCTCACCGGCATGATAGCTGTCATCATTAGAATCATTGGCACCACAATCATCGTCAACATTGATTATTAGAACCATTGCCACCACTATCATGGTCAACATTGATTATTAGAATCATTGGCACCACTATCATCGTCAACATTGATTATTAGAACCATTGGCACCACTATCATCGTCAACATTGATTATTAGAACCATTGGCACCACTATCATGGTCAACATTGATTATTAGAATCATTGGCACCACTATCTGGTCAACATTGATTATTAGAACCATTGCACCATATCATGGTCAACATTGTTTATTAGAAACCATTGGCACCACTTTCATGGTCAACATTGATTATTAGAACCATTGGCACCACTATCATGTCAACATTGATTATTAGACCATTGGCACCACTATCATCGTCAACATTGATTATTGAATCATTGGCACCACTATCATCGTCAACATTGATTATAGAACTTGGCCCACATCATCGTAATTGATTTTAGAAGCACTTTTCAACATTGATTATTAACATTGGCACCATATCATCGTCACATTGTTTAAAACATGCACACATTTAACTTATCATGAAATTGCCTCATCGTCACTTGATTATTAGAATCATCACTTCATCCACATTGAAAACTTGGCCACCTCATGTCAACATTGATTATAGAATATTGGCACCATTCTCGTCACATTATTTTAAACATTGGCACAACTTCTGTCCATTGATTATTAGAACATTGGACACTCTGCACATTGATTATTAGAATATTGGCACCACATCTCGTCAACATTGATTATTAGAACCATGGCACCACTTATGTCAACATTGATTATTAGAACTTGGCACACACATGTAACATGATTATTAGAACATTGGCACCTATCGTCAACATGATTTTAGACCATTGGACACATCTCGTCCATTGTATTAGACCATGCACCACTATATGTCAACATTGATTATTAGAACATTGGCACACAATCAGTAACATTGTTATTAGAAACATTGACACATCATCGTCAACATTGATTATTAGAACATTGGCACACTATATCGTCAACATTGATTATTAGATCATGGCACCACTATCAGGTCACATGATTTTGAACCATGGCCCACTATCATCGTCAACATTGATTTTAGAACCTTGGCACCACTATTCGTCAACATGTTATTAGAACCTTGGCACCACTTCATGGTCACATGTTTATCAGCACATATCTGGTCAACTTGATATTAGAATATTGCTCACTATCATTCATTGTTTTTGAAACCATTGACCAAATATTCAACATTGAATTAGATTTTGGCACAATCATGGAAAAATTTTTTGATTTACCTACGGCAATGATATGACATGGACAAAAAAAATATTTTAGAAATTGGCACCAACTCATGTATGTTATTGAACCATGCCACATTAGGTAACATGATTTTATACTTCTCTATCATGTACACATGTATATTGAATCTTGGCAAAACATCTGCAAATGATTATTGACTTCACCCATCATGTCCATTTTAGAATCATTGGCACCACAATCATCGTCAACATTGATTATTAGAACCATTGGCACCACTATCATGGTCAACATTGATTATTAGAATCATTGGCACCACTATCATCGTCAACATTGATTATTAGAACCATGGCACCACTATCATGTCAACATTGATTATTAGAACCATTGGCACCACCACTATAATCTGCAACATTAGATTATTAGACATTGGCACCACATCTGGTCAACATTATTTAACCTTGGCACCACATCATGGTCAACATGATTATTAGAACATTGGCCACAATCATGGTCAACATTGATTATTAGAACATTGGCACCCATCATGTCAACATTGATTATTAGAACCATTGGCACCCTATCATCGTCAACATTGATTATTAGAACATTGGCACCACATCATCGTCAACATTGATTATTAGAACATTGGCACCACTATCTGGTCACATTGATTATTAGAACATTGGCACCACTATCATGTCAACATTGATTATTGAACTATTGGCACACATCATCGTCAACATTGTTATTAGAACATTGGCACACATCTCGTCAACATTGATTATTAGAACCATTGGCACACATCATGGTCAACATTGATTTTAGAACCATTGGCACCACTATCATCGTCAACATTGATTATTAGAACATTGCACCACTTCATCGTCAACTTGTTTGATATGACATTGTCAACTATCATGGCAACATTGATTTAACATTGGCCTCTGTCACTGTATGAACTGGCACACATCTGCAACTGTATGACTTGGCCTCATGTTATTTTAGCATGCACCACATATGGTCAAATTTATAAATGGCACAACTCATCGCAACATGATTAAACCATTGCACACAATCATGTCAATTGATTATAGACATGGCACCATAATGTCAAATGTTACATGCACCACATCATGTCAACATGATATTGAACATTGCCACAATCTCAACATTGATTTAAACCATTGCACCACTCTGTCAACATTGATTAGAACATGGACATCATCGTCAACATTATATTAGACATTGCACCACATCATGGTATTATTAGACCTTGGCCAATCATGTCAATTTATTAGCAAATTCATGAACATATTATTATTAGACCATTGCACCACTATCACGTCAACATTGATTATTAAATCATTGGCACCACTATCATGGTCAACATTGTCACATTGATTATTAGAACCATTGGCACCACAATCATCGTCAACATTGATTATTAGAACCATTGGCACCACTATCATGGTCAACATTGATTATTAGAACCATTGGCACCACAATCATCGTCAACATTGATTATTAGAACCATTGGCACCACAATCATGGTCAACATTGATTATTAGAACCATTGGCACCACATATCATCGTCAACATTGATTTTTAGAACCCTTGGCACCACAATCATCGTCAACATTGATTATTAGAATCATTGGCACCACTATCATCGTCAACATTGATTATTAGAACCATTGGCACCACTATCATGGTCAACATTGATTATTAGAACCATTGGCACCACTATCATGTCAACATTGATTATTAGAACCATTGGCACACTATCATCGTCAACATTGATTATTAGAACCATTGGCACCACTATCATCCTGATATAACATACATCGTCAACATTGATTATTAGAACATTGGCACCACAATCATGGTCAACATTGATTATTAGAACCATTGGCACCACTATCATCGTCAACATTGATTATTAGAAACATTGGCACCACAATCATGGTCAACATTGATTATTAGAATCATTGGCACCACAATCATGGTCAACATTGATTATTAGAACCATTGGCACCACTATCATCGTCAACATTGATTATTAGAACCATTGGCACCACTATCATGGTCAACATTGATTATTAGAACCATTGGCACCACAATCATGTCAACATTGATTATTAGAACCATTGGCACCACTATCATGGTCAACATTGATTATTAGAACCATTGGCACCACTATCATGGTCAACATTGATTATTAGAACCATTGGCACCACTATCATCGTCAACATTGATTATTAGAACATTGGCACCACAATCATGGTCAACATTGATTATTAGAACCATTGGCAACCACTATCATGGTCAACATTGATTATTAGAATCCATTGGCACCACTATCATGGTCAACATTGATTATTAAAACCATTGGCACCACAATCATCGTCAACATTGATTATTAGAACCATTGGCACCACTATCATGGCAACATTGATTATTAGAATCATTGCACATCAATCATCGTCAACATTGATTATTAGAATCATTGGCACCACTATCATCGTCAACATTGATTATTAGAACCATTGGCACACAATCATGTCAACTTGTTTATTAGAACATTGGCACCACTATCATGTCAACATTGATTATTAGAACCATTGGCACCACAATCATCGTCAACATTGATTATTAGAATCATTGGCACCACAATCTTTTCAACATTGATTATTAGAATCATTGGCACCACATCATGTCAATTGATATTAAATCATTGGCACCAATTCATGAACATTGTATAAACATGGCACATATATTAACATGATTATTAGAATCATTGCACCACAATCATGTAACATTGATTATTGAACATGCACCACATCTCGAACATTGATTATTAGAATCATGGCAACAATATGTCAACATTGATATAAATCTTGCACACAATATCTAACATTGTATAAATCATGCACCATATATTCAACATTGTATTAAACATCACACATCATCGTCAACATTATTATTAAAACATGCACCCACATCATGTCAACATTGATTATTAGAATCATTGGCACCACAATCATGTCAACATTGATTATTAGAACATTGGCACAACAATCATCGTCACATTGATTATTAAATCATTGGCACACATCATGTCAACATTGATTATTAAACCATTGCACCACAATCATCGTCAACATTGATTATTAGAACCATTGGCACCACAATCATCGCAACATTGTTATTAGAACCATTGCACCACATCATCGTCAACATTGATTATTAGAACATTGCACCACAATCATGTCAACATTGATTTTAGAACCATTGGCACCATATCATCGTCAACATTGATTATTAAATCATTGGCACCACATCATCGTCAACATTGATTATTAGAACATTGGACCACAATCATGCAACATTGATTATTAGAATCATTGGCACCACTATCATGGTCAACATTGATTATTAGAACATTGGCACCACTATCATGGTCACATTGATTATTAGAATCATTGGCACCACTATCATGTCAACATTGATTATTAGAACCATTGGCACCACTATCATCGTCAACATGATTATTGAACCATTGCACACTATCATGTCAACATTGATTATTAGAACATTGGCACCACATCATCGTCAACATTGATTATTAGAATCATTGGACCACAATCATGTCAACATTGATTATTAGAATCATTGGCACCACAATCATCGCAACATTGATTATTAGACATTGGCACCACAATCATGTCAACATTGATTATAGAATCATGGCACCACATCATGGTCAACATGATTATTAGAATCATTGGCACCACATCATCGTCAACATTGATTATTAGAACATTGGCACCACAATCATCGTCAACATTATTATTAGAACATTGGCACCACAATCATGGTCAACATTTATTATTAGAACATTGGCACCACAATCATGTCAACATTATTATTAGAATCATTGGCACCACTATCATGTCACATTGATTATTAGAACCATTGCACCACATCATGTCACATTGATTATTAGAACATTGGCACACAATCATCAACATGATATTAGAACATTGCACCACAATCATGTCAACATTGATTATTAGAATCATTGGCCACAATCATGTCAACATTGTTTTAAATCATTGCACCACAATCATGTCAATTGATTATAGACATTGCACCACAATCATCGTCACATTGATATTGAACATTGGCACCACTATCATGCACATGATTATTAGAACATTGGCACACAATCATGTCAACATTGATTATTAGAACATTGGCACCACTCATGTCAACATTGATTATTAGAACATTGGCACCACTATCATGTCAACATTGATTATTAGAACATTGGCACCACATCATCGTCAACATGATTATTAGAATCATTGGCACACAATCATGGTCAACATTGATATTGAACATTGGCACCACATCATGTCAACATTGTTATTAGAACATGCACCACATCATGTCAACATTGATTATTAGAACATGGCACCAACAATCATGTCAACATTGATTATTAGAATCATTGGCACACATCATGGTCAACATTGATATTAGAACATTGGCACCACTATCATGTCAACATGATTATAGAATCATTGGCACCACAATCATGTCAACATTGATTATTAGAACATTGGCACCACTATCATGGTCAACATTGATTATTAGAACATTGGCACCACATCATCGTCAAATTATTATTAAACATTGGCACCACTATCATGTCAACATTGATTATTAGAACCATTGGCACCACAATCATCGTCAACATTGATTATTAGAATCATGCCCACAATCATCGAACATTGAATTAGAATCATTGGCCACCAATCATCGTCAACATTGATTATTAGAATCATTGCCAATCTTGGCAATTGATATTAGAATCATTGCAACCAATCATGGTCAATTGATTATTAAATCGGCACCACTAATCTGGTCACATTGATTATTAGAATTTCACCACATCATGGTCACAATCATGTTATTATGATTCATTGAATCATGCATGGTCAACATTGATTATTATTAGCATCATTGGACACTCAATACGTTATTAGAATCATTAGCACAATCATTGGCACCACATTGATTGTAGACATTGGCATACAATCATTGGTCAACATATTATCGTCATTGACACTATATCATGCAACATTTTGAACACTTGCACACAATCATCGTCAAATTATTATTAGAATCATTCCCACAATCGTCAACATTGATTATTAGAATATTGGCACCACAATCCGTCAACATTGATTATTAGAATCATTGGCACCACAATCATCGTAACAATTGATTATTAGAATCATTGGCACCACTATCATCGTCATACATTGATTATTAGAATCATTGGCAATCCACTAATCATGGTCAAACATTGATTATTAGAATCATTGGCACCCAATCATCGTCAACATTGATTATTAAATCATATGGCACCACAATCATCGTCAACATTGATTATTAGAATCATTGGCACCACAATCATGGTCAACATTGATTATTAGAATCATTGGCACCACAATCATCGTCAACATTGATTATTAGAATCATTGGCAACCACAATCATGTCAAACATTGATTATTAGAAATCATTGGCACCACAATCATCGTCAACATTGATTATTAGAATCATTGGCACCACAATCATGTCAACATTGATTATTAGAATCATTGGCACCACAATCATCGTCAACATTGATTATTAGAATCATTGGCACCACTATCATCGTCAACATTGATTATTAAATCATTGCACCACAATCATCGTCAACATTGATTATTAGAATCATTGGCACCACAATCATCGTCAACATTGATTATTAGAATCATGCACACATAATTATCATCGTCAACATTGATTTATTAGAATCATTGGCACCACAATCATCGTCAACATTGATTATTAGAACCATTGGCACCACTATCATCGTCAACATTGATTATTAGAATCATTGGCACCACAATCATCGTCAACATTGATTATTAGAATCATTGGCACCACTATCATGGTCAACATTGATTATTAGAATCATTGGCACCACTATCATGTCAACATTGATTATTAGAATCATTGGCACCAATCATGTCAACATTGATTATTAGAATCATTGGCACCACTATCATCGTCAACATTGATTATTAGAATCATTGGCACCACAATCATCGTCAACATTGATTATTAGAATCATTGGCACCACTATCATCGTCAACATTGATTATTAGAATCATTGGCACCACAATCATGTCAACATTGATATTAGAATCATTGGCACCACAATACATCGTCAATCCAATTGATTATTAGAATCATTGGCACCACATCATCGTCAACATTGATTATTAGAACCATTGGCACCACTATCATCGTCAACATTGATTATTAGATCATTGGCACATCACAATCATCGTCAACATTGATTATTAGAATCATTGGCACCACAATCATGTCAACATGATTATTAGAATCATTGCACCACATACATCGTCAACATTGATTATTAGAATCATTGGCACCACAATCATCGTCAACATTGATTATTAGAATCATTGGCCCCACTATATGTCAACATTGATTATTAGAACATTGGCACCACATCATCGTCAACATTGATTATTAGAACATTGGCACCACATCATCGTCAACATTGATTATTAGAATCATTGGCACCACTATCACGTAACATTGATTATTAGAACATTGGCACCACTATCATGTCAACATTGATTATTAGAATCATTGGCACCACTATCTTGGTCAACATTGATTATTGAACATTGGCACCCAATCATCGTCAACATTGAATTAATATGAATCACCAATTGATTAATCTGCCACAATCATCGTCAACATTGATTATTAGAACATTGGCACCACAATCATCGTCAACATTGATATATTGAACATTCACCACAATCATCGTCAACATTGATTATTGAATATACATTGGCACACCACTATCATCGTCAACATTGATTATTAGAACATGCACCAATCATGTAAACATTGAATATGTAACATTATTGCACCACTACATCGTCAACATTGATTATTAGAACATTGGCACCACAATCATCGTCAACATTGATTATTAGAATCATTGGCCCCACATGATTATTAACATTGATATAGAACATTGCAAAATCATGGCAACATTGATTATTAGAAACCATTGCACACACAATCATCGTCAACATGATTATTGAACATTGCACCACAATCATCGTCAACATTGATTATTAGAACATTGGCACCACATCATCGTCAACATTGATTATTAGAATCATTGGCACCACATCATCGTCAACATTGATTATTAGAATCATTGGCACCACAATCATGGTCAACATTGATTATTAGAATCATTGGCACCACTATCATGTTAACATTGGCACATTACAACATTACATTCAAATACATGTCAACTTAATTATTGAACATTGCATTCATAATCATTGTCAACATTATTATGAAACATTGTCACAAATCATTGGTCAACATTGATTATTAGAACCATTGCACTCTAAATCATTGTCAACCCTTCGATATTAAATACATTGTTTAGAACCATGCAACATACATCGTCAACATTGATTATTAAACATTGGCACCACAATCATCGTCAACATTGATTATTAGAACATTGGCACCACAATCATCGCAACATTGATTATTGAACATTGGCACCACATATGCAACATTGATTATTAATCATTGGCACCAATCATCGTCAACATTGATTATTAGAACCATTGGCACCCTATCATCGTCAACATATATTGAAACATTCATGCAATCATCTCAACATTTATTATTAAATCATTGGCACCAATCATTCAACATTATTATTAAACATTGCACCACTATCATGCAATATTTAATCATTGATAATCATTGGCACACATCATGTAACATTGATATTAGAATCTTGCACACTATCATTAACACACTGATTACTTAAATTGGCACATATATGAACATGGACATAAATCATTGTACACAATCATGTAACATTGATATTAGAACAATTAGGCACCATACACGTCAACATTGATTATTAGAACCATTGGCACCACATACGTCAACATTGATTATTAGAACATTGGCACCACAACATCGTCAACATGATTATTAAACAGAGTGAAATCATGACCAACATTGATATTAGAAATGGCACAAATCATGTCAACATGATTATTAGAACATGCACCACAACATGAACATTGTATTGAATCATGGCCCACATCTCGTCAATTGATATTGAACATTAATCACATATGCAAATGTAAGAACATTGACACATCAGTTCAACATTATTTAACTGACAATCATGAATGATTTAATGCACACATTGAATGTTTAATACCACACAACAGTTTGCTCACCACCTCTTTATCATCCACATCATCTCACATGATTTGAACACAAAGCACATTGATTTATGCACTTGCAACTGATTTAACTGCCAATGTACTTATTATAACACACAATTAAGAAACAGACAAGACAATGACAGCATTGCAATGTAAACATGACCCAGACATGAATAACAGACATAGCATGATTGACAGCACCAATCAGTACATGTATTGACATGCCAAATACAGATAGACATGACACATCAATGATATAGACATGACAAACAGACTGATATAGACGACACACAGCACATGATTATGATTACACACAAATGAATAACTGCACTCATCTAACATGATTGACTGCACATTCGTAATTTTACTTGCCTTACATGATTAAGAAACATTGCACCACAATCATGTAACAACAGAATTATATAAAGAGAGATCAGGACAGACAACAGACGAACAGATGAGAAACATTGGAGAAAAGGTCAGACATGGAGATGATGAGAAACAGCAGACAGATAGGTACAACATGATATATTAGAATCAGAGCACCACAATCACTGGCAGACATTGAGATATAGAACAATGCAACAACATCGACAACTTGATAAGAACAATGGCACACAATCATCGTCAACATGATAAGAGATCATTGGACAACAGACATGGCAACATTGATTATTAGAACATTGGGCACCACACATAGGTCAACATGATTATAGAATCATGCACCACAATCATCGTCAACCATTGATAATTAGAAGCATTGGCACACATACATAGGTCAACATTGATTATTAGATCATTGCACCACAATGCACGTCCTTGATGTTGAGAACTTGGCCCAATATTAATTATTATGAATCATTGCATCATCATCATCAACATTGATTTTAGATCATGACCATATGTATCATTGATTATTAGATCTATCAACACACATCATCCTTCCAAGTTTGATTTTTGCGATCACGCATAATCAGACTGTGTGTGTGTGTGTGTGTGTGTGTGTGTGTGTGTGTGTGTGTGTGTGTGTGTGTGTGTGTGTGTGTGTGTGTGTGTGTGTGTGTGTGTGTGTATGTGTGTGTGTGTATGTGTGTGTGTGTGTTCGTTCGTTCGTTGCTTGATTTAACGTCTTTTCACTATAAGTGATATTAGACGGGGAAAAATGGCATGGAGGATGAAATAAGGGGGGGGGGGGTGTGGAGGGGAGAGGGGAACAGAGTAAGGGACGTAAAAAAAATTGAAAGGAAGCGGCAAGGTCTTAAGAAAAAGGATATGGATGAACAGAGAAATGAAACTAGAACAACGCTAACATCAATAATGTAAAAGAAAAATCGTCATAAAAACAAAACAAAACAAAAATAATCATAATTATAATAATAATCTTAAAGTAACGCATTAACAGGACTGTGAACCAATGATTCTGAAATTTTAACTAACAAAACTTGATCCGATACTACTTCTTTAAAATGCGTTTCAAGATAGTTTCCTTGTGTAAACGTCTTTGGTAAAAAGGAACGAAGCTTTCTGCAGTAAAACAAACAGTGATACAATGTGAATTGTTCGCCACAAATACATAAAACGTTGTTACAATATTTTGTTTTCAAAGCGTTCAGTTGAATGCGAAAATATGTCATAACAATTAATCTCAAATGATATAACGAGGAATACTGCAAATTTTTACAGATATTTTGAACTGAAAGTTTGATTCTTTTTTGAGACACAAATTTTTCATTTAAATGTTCATGAAATCGAATCCATGATGCTAATTCTAGCGAGTTGTAAGCTTCTTTTACCGAGGTGTTAACATGTAATTCTATGGAATTTTCAGAATGGAGGGCACCGGATTTAGCTGTTCTGTCAACTACGTTGTTGCCATGAAGACCAACATGAGAAGGCACCCAGCATAAATTGATTTCCGAACCATTTATCTTTAAACAATGTATTAGATGATTTGCCTCAATAATTAAGTAAGGTCTTGTGTCTGTTTCAAAAGACTGTAAGGCATATAATACAGATTTTGAATCAACAAAGAGAACTACTTTGAATGACACAGGCCGAAGGCTTATTAAATAATGCAACGCTTGAACAACAGCGACCAATTCTGCTGTATATATAGATACATTTGCCCCAATGAAAAAAGACTTTTTAATGTTAAATTTTGGAACATAAAAGGCTGCTCCAGCGCTCTGGTTTGCTAAGACTGACCCATCGGTAAAAATGTGGAGGTGGGTACTGTACTTTTCATCGATGTGTTCACAAGCTGTGGATAGCGTAATGTTGACATTATCATCTTTTTTAACTTTTGCATAATCGAGATCAAATGTGGCATTTAGCATTTCCCATGTAGGGATAGGCGTTATCGTTGGTTTCTCAGCAATTTCATCCATTGTTATGTTGGACTGTTTGATCAGGCCAGATATGTAAGTTGCGGCTGTAATTTGTGATGAAATGTTTTTTGCTCGTTTTGGAAAGTCAGTATCAGACCTGATCTTAATTTCTTTGCTCACAAAATTATCCACTTGTGAAGTAGTTCTAATTGCAAACTTTGCTGTAGCTAACTCACGATGGTTGTTTAAAGGTAGAATTCCAGCAACTTTGTACGTTTCCAGAGTAGAAGCATGAGTTGGTACACCTAGTGCAATTTTAAGACTTTTGCAGTCCAAGCTCTGAATCTTCTTTAGTAAATATTTGGGTGCATTGAAGAAAACTTCTTGCGCGTAGGATAATTTAGACCTGACCAG
>JAPXFY010000013.1:89407453-89422453 GCA_030674185.1 Monoplex corrugatus | reverse complement strand
GCTATGAAAACCTTGGATACACACACTAAACTAAACTAACCCAAACTAAACTAAACTAAACTAAACTAAACTAAACTAAACTAAACTAAACTAGACTAAACTAAACGAAACTAAACTAAAGTAAATGTATGTAAACCAAACTAAACTAAACTAAACTAAACTAAACTAAATTAAACTAAACTAAAGTAAACTAAATAGAACTGATCAATGTAAACTAAACTAAACAAAACAAAACTAAACTAAACTAAACTAAACAAAACTAAACTAAACTAACTTAAACTAATCTAAATGTATATAAATCAATCTAAATTAAACTAAACTAAACTAAACTAAAGGTAAGTAAACTAAACTAAATTAAACTAAGTTAAATTAAACTAAATAGAACCGATCAATGTATACTAAACTTAACTAAACTAAACTAAACTAAACTAATCTAAACTAAACTAAACTAAACTAAACTAAACGAAACGAAACTAAACTAAACTAAACTAAACAGAACTAAACTAAAGTAATCTAAATGAATACAAACTAAACTCAACTTAAATAAACTAAAGTAAACTAAAATAAAATAAAATAAACTAAAGTAAACTAAAGTAAACTAAATCAAAATAAACTAAACTAAAGTAAATGAATGTAAACCAAACAAACCTAAACTAAACTAAACTAAACTAAACTAAACTAAACTAAATAGAACTGATCGATGTAAACGAAACGAAACTAAACCCTTTGAGTCCGTTATCCTGTCCACCAGCATCCTGCATTGACAACCATTGTAACCATGCAAAACCTTAACCGTTTGATTCCCTCACCCAATTTACCAGAAAGCTGGTGGATAATGAGTGATTCAAAGGGTTAAATTTTTGCAATTGGTGGATAGGGTGCTGGAGTCAAAGGGTTAAATTTTTGCAATGGGTGGATAGGGTGCTGGAATCAAAGGATTAAGTAAGTTTGGAGTTGTTTTTAATGTGGTATTAGCCCTGATATGACTCTGGTAGTTGGCTGGGCTATGCGCAATATGAAGTGGAAGTATAAGATAAGTGTTGTTGACGTCAGGTGGTTTTTGTGTTCCCTCCCCCCCCCCCCCATACCTCTACTATAGTTTAACCACTGTTGTTGACACGGGGGTTCTGCTTTTGTTTGTTTTTTTGTAATTTGATTTTTTTTAGTGAGATAAGCACTGTTGTTGATATAGTGTGCTGTCTCCTGCCTCCCTGTGTGAGAACCATTGTCATGTCTTTTTCTTTATTTTTGACTGACGGGAGTTGGTTCCTGTCTATGATAAACACTCTTTATGTAATTGTACAATTCATCTGCTTACAGGAACAAGGATTTCTTACGCCTACATGGTAGCCGGCTGGAACTTGAAAACACAGCAACATTCATGGCCAGATGTGGCCTGACCATGTAGATGGTGAATGAAAGGCGAAAAGAAGACAGGCCTGTAGTCATGATGTCAGGTCCTGGTTTGTACACTTATATTTTGGGTTACAGTTATATTTCTGAATGCCATTTTCTGTGGTATTAATCTTCTTGTCAGTACGTAACTAAATTCATTTCTTGCGATTGTGTATGCTTTGTAGCTGAATTGAAATTGTTTCAGTTTAGGAGTAGACCACCAGAGACACTGCATAAATCAATGTGGCCAAAAGCAAATTTTATGTGCCACACTTCTGATCAGAAAAACTATTGCTGATAAAAGGTAGATATGCATTTCCTTCATGTCATTTTAAGTGGTAAAGTTTGAGTTGAAATTCTTGTAAGTCGTGTTGTTTTTGAATTAATGATCTGACATAATTTCAGCAAAACTCTCATCACAAAGTAAGAATGTATTAGCACAAAAGAAATGAAATAAGTGTTGACATGTAGCCACAATGATGAAATCTTTCTGTGTCATGCAGTTATAGAATAAAGTGTCTCAAACAATTTTGTACTTAGATGTCTTCAAAAAGTGACAGTATATTTGTAGGTTAAAGTAATATTTATCAAGTTGGTCCATCAGATGTCTTCAAAAAGTGACAGTATATTTGTAGGTTAAAGTAATATGTATCAAGTTGGTCCATCAGATGTCTTCAAAAAGTAACTGTATAATTGTAGGTTAAAGTAATATTTATCAAGTTGGTCCATCAGAAGTGAAAAGTCTTGAAATTTAGTCCAATAATTTTCAAAAAAATGAATTAATTTGACCAAGGAAGGTGACCACATCTCTGCTTGAAAAACCTCAGTGTTGCCAGATTTTTTCTTTTAAATAATTTTATGAAGCTCTCTAACAGCTAAAATCTGTATGAGTTTGAAAATAACATATTTCTGGGCTAGATTAGATGGCTGGCAAGTATTATGTTGTTGGTTAAACTGAAAAAAAATGGTTAGCAGTTAAAAAGCACAAGCGACAGCTCTAGGCTGAAACAAAAACTCAGCACACACTCTGGCTTGATCTGTCCTGAAGTTCATCATACAACAGCTTTTCAAAAGGGACAGAATGAAAGTTGTTTCTTTTCTTACCTGAATGTTGTTGTAGAACACTTTGTGGTTTTGGCATTGAGGTCTTGTATGTTCTTTCCAGGGTCACCGTAGTTACGGAAGGGCATTGCCTTGTTCTTGCACATGATACCATTTGTACAGTAAGTTGTTCCTTTTCCAGGGTCACCGTAGTTACGGAAGGGGCATTGCCTTGTTCTTGCACAGTGATACCATTTGTACAGTAAGTTGTTCCTTTTCCAGGGTCACCTTAGTTACGGAAGGGGCATTGCCTTGTTCTTGCACAGTGATACCATTTGTACAGTAAGTTGTTCCTTTTCCAGACAGTTCTCTCACCAGGTTCATTATTGTTCCATATTTCCAGTGGTGGTTGTTTTTTTTAAGTAAAGATATACACATTTACTTATAATGTGGCCAAGATTGTCCCAGTGACAGACTGATACATACGATGTAAAACCCATACGCTAGGTAGGACTTCAGTGCCTTGCCAACATGTAGCAGGGTTTATGTGCAGGCTTAGGGCTTGTGCCATGATCATTTTGGATCTTCTCCATCACATGGCAGGAGTGGCGTTGCCAACATGAAGTAGGGCTATGTGCAGGCTTAGGGCTTGTGCCATAATCATTTTGGATCTTCTCCATCACATGGCAGAAGTGGTGTTGCCAACATGTAGTAGGGTTTATGTGCAGGCTTAGGGCTTATGCCATGATCATTTTGGATCTTCTCCATCACATGGCAGGAGTGGTGTTGCCAACATGTAGTAGGGTTTATGTGCAGGCTTAGGGCTTGTGCCATGATCATTTTGGATTTTCTCCATCACATGGCAGGAGTGGCATCGGTGTGAGATACTGAAACGGAAACTCACCATGGGTAAAAAGTATGGTATAAGGGAGGTAACTCTGTTTTATAAATTGAACAGTTCCAAACATGAGATTTGGATCAGAATAAAATAAAGTACGCACTGAAATGTTAGGTTAAACGTAATTTTAGAAGGAAAATTTCCTTTTGACCATTTTGGTCTTTTACCAACAGTACAAAACAGATACTGTGAGAAAACACTTGGGTTGTGTTAATGTTCATGTTTGTCTATTCATAGAAGGTTAGAAAGGCAGTGGAGTGTTGGTGCATGTGTGTGTATGTGTTTGACTGTGTCCTTGTGTGTGTATGTGTTTCTCTTTATGTGTGTTTGTGTGTGTATGTATATGTTATTGTGTGTGTGTGTGTGTGTGTGTGTGGTGTGTGTGTGTGTGTGTGTGTGTGTGTGTGTGTGTGTGTGTGTGTGTGTGTGTGATTCTGTGTGTGCATGTGAGAGTGTGTGTGTGTGTGTGCATATGTGTGTGTGTGTGTGTTAATGTGAAAGTTTTCTATGTAATACTTACTCCCTCTGTTAATTTTTAGTATCCTCCCCCTTCTCCAGCATCAAATGACATACGAGTTCTGCTGGCAAAATGAGGGGAGAACTTTAGGAGATGGGTATCAGTCTGCATTGGCAAAGGATTATTTTGCTTTTTTACAAAGATTTATTGTGTATTTATTAATTCATGTATTTATTTCTGTACTGGTTTATTTATGTATTTATTTTGGGAAACAGCACTGAGAAATGATTTTATTCATTTATCTATTTATTTAATCAAAATATTAAAAATACCTTGTTTGTAAAAGATCTTTGGGAGTATAAAACACAACGTTTGTGTTTTATACACCAAGGATCTATGTTTGTGTTTTATACACCCAAGGATCTATGTTTGTGTTTTATACACCCAAGGATCTATGTTTGTGTTTTATACACCCAAGGATCTATGTTTGTGTTTTATACACCCAAGGATCTATGTTTGTGTTTTATACACCCAAGGATCTATGTTTGTGTTTTATACACCCAAGGATCTATGTTTGTGTTTTATACACCCAAGGATCTATGTTTGTGTTTTATACACCCAAGGATCTATGTTTGTGTTTTATACTCCCAAGGATCTATGTTTGTGTTTTATACACCCAAGGATCTATGTTTGTGTTTTATTATACACCCAAGGATCTATGTTTGTGTTTTATACTCCCAAGGATCTTTTACAAACAAGGTATTTTTAATATTTTGCTTTTACCCTCAAGATCCAGCAGTCATATTTTGTTTTACCTTTTTATTTATTTAATCATTTGTATTATTAATTGATTCATTCATTTACTTATTTTTGTTGCAGCGGATCATCACCCAGACTGAGGAACAGATAAAACACGTGAAGAACTGTTCCTCTCTCTATACACGTAAATGGACACATACGTGAACAACTCATCAGCGCATTGTTGTATACATAGAAACTGTTGTAGAGAAAGTAGTCTGAGTGTTGTGTGGATTTGTGGCTGTTTTTGTGTCTGTCTATAACCAAGTATCCCAAGAGAGCAGAAGAATTGAATACATTTGCATATGGTATTGAACCTGTGTGGAAGAATGGAGTATGTTGTGGAAGTGAATGACAGGTTTTTGACCTTTGCATGCATTTCTGGATTAATTTTAACAAGCAAGTTATGAGGAATATTCACTTTAAGTAAAATGGTTTTTAAAGAATTCATTTATTGTATGTTCCAGTGATTTTTTTTCTCATGCCTGTGTAGTTTTTAATTGATTCTTTGGTAATTTTGTAGTAAACTTGGGTCAGAATTATGCAGTAAGTAAAAAGTTGCTTCCCTTTGACTGTGACTCCTTTCAGTTTAGAAGAGTGGCAGAATGGTTCAGACGTTCGCCTGCCAGTAACTAAACTCGTGGCTCCTGGGTTCACTCCCTGTAGAGACCTTGACTTTTCTCCTCAGTTTGACCGGAAAATCAATTGAATGTCTAGTCCTTCGGAAGGGGACGAAAAATGAGACAGACCCTTGTGCCTTCTGGCTGCGCACACTGAAGATCCCACGGCAGTTGAAAATCGTGAAGAGCATGGCATTGCCCAACTGCGTTGGTAAAACACATTGAAGAGATAGGCTGATTTCCCAGGTCCCACCCCTTGAAGACCAGTTAGCCTTCTTGCCATTCTGAAGTCTTGGTAAAAAATATTGTGAACATGAATATGGATTTGAGTGACGGAGAGGGGATGGGCACAGCTCTCGTCATGCTGGCCCCGGGAAAAGTTGAGGTCTCTGCCACCTCACTCCCCTACCACCCCAGGGTTATGGAACTATCGAGGCACGACGTCAGGACCTGGCCAGCTCATAGATTTATGCACAAGCTTAAGGCTTATGCCGTGATCATTCTGGATCTTCTCCATCACATGGCACCTGTGACGTTAGTTCATATGGAATTCATTCCGAGCGTGGAGACATCATCTTGAGAAACTGAAACTGAAACTGTGTAACTGAAATGATGGGGGTTGACGTGACATGACAAATGTGCTGATTTTTTGCCACCCACTTCTTTGTTGTAAAGAATTGTTTCCCTTGAGTTTTCTTTTCTTTTTTTTTTATTTGGGGGGGGGGGGAGGGGCAGATGTTTTTTGTTTATGCTGAAATGATTTGTTCCTACAAGAAACTTCATAGTTTGTATACCACTTTTGGGAGAATGAGTCAGTGTGTTTGTGTGTTGTGTTCAGAAAAAGGATAGAAGGTTGATGATGTCTTCATGTTTTTCTTTTTACTGAATCTGGTGCTGTGGTTAATTTATGTAGCTAAAAATACCTAAGCTGACATCTTTCCACAAATGTTGTTGTGGCACAATTCCTGTACATTCAAAGAGAATTGATGTCTTCCTGTGTGATGCAGTTGTCTGTATTTTATTTTTCTTTAATTTTTGCTTGAAAGAAGTTGGTTCCTGTCTATAATAATTGTACTTAATATAATTGTACAATTCAACTGCTTACAGGCACAAGTATTTCTTACGCTTGTATGGTGGTCGGCTGGAAGTGGAAAACACGGCCACATTGATGGCCAGATGTGGCCTGACCGTGTGGACAGTGAATAAAGACAGAAGAGAAGACAGGCCTGTAGTCATCATGTCAGGTCCTGGTATGTACACTTATATTTTGAGTTACAATTATATTCCATAATGCCATTGTCTGTGCTGTTAATTTTCTTGTCAGTATGTAACTGAATTCATTTCTTGTGATTTGTAGCTAAATTGGAATTGTTTTCAGTTAGAGAAGACCACCAGACACTGCACAGAAAATTATTGCTGACAGAAGTCAGATATACATGTCCTTCACGTAATTCTAAGTGGTAAACTTTGAGTTTCAATTCTTACAAGTCATGTTATTTTTGAATTATTGATCTGACAATTTCAACAAAAATCTGATCACAAAGTAAGAATGTATTAGTAGGATAACGTTCTGTTTATCAACTTAGTACAAAAGAAATCGTACATGTTGACATATTATGTTATAGCCCAATGATGAAATTTTTCTGTCTCCTGTATTAGTAGGATAACGTTCTGTTTATCAACTTAGTACAAAAGAAATTGTACATGTTGACATATTATGTTATAGCCCAATGATGAAATCTTTCTGTCTCCTGCAGTTATAGAATATTTTGTTACATATGAATTTGTTCTCAAATCTCCCCCAAAGTAAAAGTGTATTAGCAGAATAAAGTAATATTTGTCAAGTTAGTCGATCAAAAGTGAAAAAGTGTTGAAATTTAGTCACAATAATTTTCTAAAGAATTAATTAATTTGATCAAAGGAGATGACCACATCTCTGCTTGAAAAACTTCAGTGTTAGCAGATTGTTGTCTTTTATAATAATTGTGTCAAGTTCTCTAACGGCTAACATCTGTATCATGAGTGTGAAAATAACATATTTCTGTGCTGGATTACATGGCTGGCAAGTGTTATGTTGTTGTTTAAACTGTGAAAAAAAATGACTAGCAGTCAAAAAACACAAGCAGCAGCTGTAGGCTGAGACAAAAACTCAGCACACACTCTGGCTTGATCTGTCCTGAAGTTCATCATACAACAGCTTTTCAAAAGGGACAGAATGAAAGTCGTTTCTTTTCTTGCCTGTGTGTTGTTGTAGAACACTTTGTGGTTTTGGCATTGAGGTCTTGTATGTTCTTTCCAGGGTCACCGTATTTACGGAAGGGGCATTGTCTTGTTCTTGCACAGCGATACCATTTGTACAATAAGTTGTTCTTGTTCTTGCACAGTGATACCATTTGTACAATAAGTTGTCCTTGTTCTTGACAGTGATACCATTTGTACAGTAAGTTGTTCTTGTTCTTGCACAGTGATGCCATTTGTACAGTAAGTTGTTCTTGTTCTTGCACAGCGATACCATTTGTACAGTAAGTTGTTCTTGTTCTTGCACAGTGATGCCATTTGTACAGTAAGTTGTCCTTGTTCTTGCACAGCGATACCATTTGTACAGTAAGTTGTTCTTGTTCTTGCACAGTGATGCCATTTGTACAATAAGTTGTCCTTGTTCTTGCACAGTGATACCATTTGTACAGTAAGTTGTTCTTGTTCTTGCACAGTGATGCCATTTGTACAGTAAGTTGTCCTTGTTCTTGCACAGTGATACCATTTGTACAATAAGTTGTCCTTGTTCTTGCACAGTGATACCATTTGTACAATAAGTTGTCCTTGTTCTTGCACAGTGATAGCATTTGTACAATAAGTTGTCCTTGTTCTTGCACAGCGATACCATTTGTACAGTAAGTTGTCCTTGTTCTTGCACAGTGATGCCATTTGTACAGTAAGTTGTCCTTGTTCTTGCACAGCGATACCATTTGTACAGTAAGTTGTCCTTGTTCTTGCACAGTGATGCCATTTGTACAGTAAGTTGTCCTTGTTCTTGCACAGTGATGCCATTTGTACAGTAAGTTGTCCTTGTTCTTGCACAGCGATACCATTTGTACAGTAAGTTGTCCTTGTTCTTGCACAGCGATACCATTTGTACAGTAAGTTGTCCTTGTTCTTGCACAGTGATGCCATTTGTACAGTAAGTTGTCCTTGTTCTTGCACAGCGATACCATTTGTACAATAAGTTGTCCTTGTTCTTGCACAGCGATACCATTTGTACAGTAAGTTGTCCTTGTTCTTGCACAGCGATACCATTTGTACAATAAATTGTCCTTGTTCTTGCACAGCGATACCATTTGTACAGTAAGTTGTCCTTGTTCTTGCACAGCGATACCATTTGTACAATAAGTTGTCCTTGTTCTTGCACAGTGATGCCATTTGTACAATAAGTTGTCCTTGTTCTTGCACAGCGATACCATTTGTACAGTAAGTTGTCCTTGTTCTTGCACAGCGATACCATTTGTACAATAAGTTGTCCTTGTTCTTGCACAGCGATACCATTTGTACAGTAAGTTGTCCTTGTTCTTGCACAGTGATACCATTTGTACAATAAGTTGTCCTTGTTCTTGCACAGTGATGCCATTTGTACAATAAGTTGTCCTTGTTCTTGCACAGTGATGCCATTTGTACAGTAAGTTGTCCTTGTTCTTGCACAGCGATACCATTTGTACAGTAAGTTGTCCTTGTTCTTGCACAGTGATACCATTTGTACAATAAGTTGTTCTTGTTCTTGCACAGTGATACCATTTGTACAGTAAGTTGTCCTTGTTCTTGCACAGTGATGCCATTTGTACAGTAAGTTGTTCTTGTTCTTGCACAGCGATACCATTTGTACAGTAAGTTGTCCTTGTTCTTGCACAGTGATACCATTTGTACAGTAAGTTGTCCTTGTTCTTGCACAGCGATACCATTTGTACAGTAAGTTGTCCTTGTTCTTGCACAGTGATACCATTTGTACAATAAGTTGTCCTTGTTCTTGCACAGTGATGCCATTTGTACAGTAAGTTGTCCTTGTTCTTGCACAGTGATACCATTTGTACAGTAAGTTGTCCTTGTTCTTGCACAGCGATACCATTTGTACAGTAAGTTGTTCTTGTTCTTGCACAGTGATACCATTTGTACAGTAAGTTGTCCTTGTTCTTGCACAGTGATACCATTTGTACAGTATGTTGTTCTTGTTCTTGCACAGTGATACCATTTGTACAGTATGTTGTTCTTGTTCTTGCACAGTGATACCATTTGTACAGTAAGTTGTCCTTGTTCTTGCACAGTGATACCATTTGTACAGTAAGTTGTTCTTGTTCTTGCACAGCGATACCATTTGTACAGTAAGTTGTCCTTGTTCTTGCACAGTGATACCATTTGTACAATAAGTTGTTCTTGTTCTTGCACAGCGATACCATTTGTACAGTAAGTTGTCCTTGTTCTTGCACAGTGATGCCATTTGTACAGTATGTTGCTCTTGTTCTTGCACAGCGATACCATTTGTACAGTAAGTTGTCCTTGTTCTTGCACAGCGATACCATTTGTACAGTATGTTGTTCTTGTTCTTGCACAGCGATACCATTTGTACAATAAGTTGTTCTTGTTCTTGCACAGTGATACCATTTGTACAGTAAGTTGTCCTTGTTCTTGCACAGCGATACCATTTGTACAGTAAGTTGTCCTTGTTCTTGCACAGTGATACCATTTGTACAGTAAGTTGTTCTTGTTCTTGCATAGTGATACCATTTGTACAGTAAGTTGTTCTTGTTCTTGCACAGTGATACCATTTGTACAGTAAGTTGTCCTTGTTCTTGCACAGTGATGCCATTTGTACAATATGTTGTTCCTTTTCCAGACAGTTTCTCACGATTCATAATTGTTCCATATTTCCAGTGGGTTTTTTTTCTACTTAAAAGATATACATATTTACTTACAATGTGGCCAAGATTGTCCCTTGACAGACTGATACATATATATGATGTAAAACCAATACGTAGGTAAGACTTCAGTGCCTTGCAACATGTGTAGAGTTTATGTGCAGCTTAGGGCTTATGCCATAATCATTTGGATCTTCTCCATCACATGGCAGAGTGGTGTTGCCAACATGTAGTAGGGTTTATGTTAGGCTTAGGGCTTATCGTGATCATTTTGATCTTCTCCATCACATGGCAGAGTGGTGTTGCCAACATGTAGTAGGGTTATGTGCAGCTTAGGGCTTATGCCATGATCATTTTGGATCTTCCCCATCACAGGGCAGAGTGGATGTGTTGCCAACATGTAGTAGGGTTTATGTGCAGGCTTAGGGCTTGTGCCATAAATCATTTTGGATCTTCTCCATCACATGGCAGGAGTGGTGTTGCCAACATGTAGCAGGGTTTATGTGCAGGCTTAGGGCTTATGCCATGATCATTTTGGATCTTCTCCATCACATGGCAGGAGTGGTGTTGCCAACATGAAGTAGGGCTATGTGCAGGCTTAGGGCTTGTGCCATGATCATTTTGGATCTTCTCCATCACATGGCAGGAGTGGCATCGGTGTGAGATACTGAAACTCACCATGGGTAAAAAGTATGGTATAAGGGAGGTAACTCCTTTTTATAAATTGAACAGTTCCAAACATGAGATTTGGATCAGAATAAAATAAAGTCACGCACTGAAATGTTAGGTTAAACGTAATTTTAGAAGGAAAATTTCCTTTTGACCATTTTGGTCTTTTACCAACAGTACAAAACAGATACTGTGAGAAAACACTTGGGTTGTGTTAATGTTCATGTTTGTCTATTCATAGAAGGTTAGAAAGGCAGTGGAGTGTTGGTGCATGTGTGTGTATGTGTTTGTCTGTGTCCATGTGTGTGTATGTGTTTCTCTTTATGTGTGTTTGTGTGTGTATGTATATGTTAGTGTGTGTGTGGTGTGTGTTGTGTGTGTGTGTGTGTGTGTGTGTGTGTGTGTGAGGTGTGTGTGTGTGTGTGTGTGTGTGTGTGTGTGTGTGATTCTGTGTGTGCATGTGAGTGTGTGTGTGTGTGTGTGTGAGCATATGTGTGTGTGTGTGTGTTAATGTGAAAGTTTTCTATGTAATATTTACCCCCTCTGTAAAAATTTTAGTATCCTCCCCCTTCTCCAGCATCAAATGACATACAAGTTCTGCTGGCAAAATGAGGGGAGAACTTTAGGAGATGGGTATCAGTCTGCATTGGCAAAGGATTATTTTGCTTTTTTACAAAGATTTATTGTGTATTTATTAATTCATGTATTTATTTCTGTACTGGTTTATGTATTTATTTTGGGAAACAGCACTGAGAAATGATTTTATTCATTTATCTATTTATTTAATCAAAATATTAAAAATACCTTGTTTGTAAAAGATCGTTGGGAGTATAAAACAACAATTTGTGTTTTATACACCCAAGGATCTATGTTTGTGTTTTATACACCCAAGGATCTATGTTTGTGTTTTATACACCCAAGGATCTATGTTTGTGTTTTATACACCCAAGGATCTATGTTTGTGTTTATACACCAAGATCTATGTTTGTGTTTTATACACCCAAGGATCTATGTTTGTGTTTTATACTCCCAAGGATCTTTTACAAACAAGGTATTTTTAATATTTTGTTTTTACCCTCAAGATCCAGCAGTCACATTTTGTTTTACCTTTTTATTTATTTAATCATTTGTATTATTAAATATTGATATTAAATCCCATTACAGTTAATATCCCATTGCTCACAATGTTGCGAAATCAGCTTAAACACAAATTAACAATTACATTAAACAGCGACAAAGCTGGCAATGACACCATTAAACCATAATGTTATACGTTTGTGAGGCGTGGACAGTCAACAAGCAAAGCCAGAACAAGACTGAGGCAGCCGAGATGTGGTTTCTAAGAAGAATGTTGAGAGTTCCATTGACAACAAAGAAAACAAACGAGACAATCTTGATGGAGGCAGGCACAAAAAAAATCATTCATAAGGAAGATTAGGAAAAGACAGGCAACATTTAATTAGAGCACCTGGTCACAACAGGAAAGGTGGAGGGAAAGAGAGCACCAGGTAGACCCAGAGAGAAAATGTTGGACGGACTTGCAGGGTGGCTGAGGACAGAGAGGGTGGAAGATGTGATTGCGGCAACAAGGGATAGATACATATGGAGGGCCATGATCGCCAACACCATGTGGCAGAGCACTTGATGATGATGATGATGATGATGATGATGATGATGATGATGATGATGATGATGATGATGACGATGATGATGATGCAGTCTACTGACTGGGTCATGTCCACTGAATATGAACACTTTCCCTCCCTTACCTTATCTCCACCAGCTTCATGTTTAACTCTTTGATGCCGTGATCAAGATTTGTCGTCAGCAGGTGTCAAACATCTGTTCAATGGACACAAAACCTACAAGTTACGGTTAACTCTTTGATGACGTGATCACGATCTTTTGTCAGCAGTGCCAAGCATCTGCTCACTTGACACAAAAACTACAAGTTATATTTAACTCTTTAATGACGTGATCACGATCTGTCGCCAGCAAGTGCCAAGCATCTGCTCAATGGATACAACCTACAAGTTACGTTTAACTCTTTGACGACGTGATCACGATCTGTCATCAGCAAATGTCAAACATCTGCTCAGTTGACACAACCTACAAGTTACGGTTAACTCTGATGACAAGATCACAACCTGTTGTCAGCAAACATGAACTGTCAAAATGAACTGTCTCGTGATCGAATATTTGTTGTCGACAGCATTCAACAATTGTTCGTAATGCATGTGTCGATCAAAGGGAAACAAGTGTGACAGGAGTAGAAAGGTCAGGGAACATGCTTCTGAGTCACGTGAGAGAAGTTTATACAGAATAGTTAGTTGTGTTGTGATTCAAACCTTTAATGATTTATTTATTTACTTTATAATATATATATATATGTTCTTTTTTTTGGAAAATAAGATACACACGTACACATGTCATTTACATGTAACCAAGATTATTCCAGTAATAGGCTGATAAAATACCAGTATAAATATAGACAAGGTAAAACATAGTCTAGGTAGGGCCTCAGGACCTGGCCACTCTGGGTTTATATGCAGCTCAAGGCTTGTGCCATGATCACCACACAGACGACACCTGTGACTTAGTGCATATGGAGTTCGTTCCGAGCGCGGAGACGTCATCTTGAAAAACCGAAACTGAAGCTTCTGAGTGCTCTGCTTCTTTCTATTAATTTCAAAATTGTGCTAGCTTAATAAGCCATATTTCTCCACCAACAGAGTGTCGTGTGAGGTGAGCACTTTGCTTATAAACAACCTGGCTTCACGCATGCCATGTGTTTCACCATCAGGTCATCATCATACTTCTGAATAGTAGTTTGACATCTTCAACCACCGGAGAATAAAGCATCATTGTCATTGTTACCGTGTGCTCTGCACCCCCCCCCCCCCCCACACACACACACATACACATGCACAGACACACACACTCACGCACATACACACACACATGCACACACACACACAAACACACTCACACACATACACACATACACACATACACACACACACACATGTACACAAACATACACACACACACACACACACACGCATACACATGTACACACACACACACACACACACATACACACACGCACCAAGTTTCTACCGGTACATAAGGGACTGTATAATTCTGCTGGAAGGAAACTGCTTAGATGTTTTGCTAATTTCAAAGTTCGTGTAACATTTTTCATACTTTTTCTGTTTATCTTGGAACTGCTTCCATACGTAGGTGTCCACTAAGGTATTGCACTCAAGCAATGAGAAGAAAGCTGTAAATTATTCAAAACAAAATACACCAGGAATATTGTGTGTCTGTGTGGAAAGAAGATAACACATCGTCATAATTATTCTTTCATGCGTTCGGGTAAAACGACATATTCCTATACTATCTACTATCTACGAAGACAGTTTCTGACATATTTGCCTAACCACCTTTAACATATGAATTTTTTGTTAACCTGTCAAAACGTCCTATGGCGAATTACCTTTAACACACCGTTATTTCACATGTTCACAGTTATGGTTAGCCAATTTTCCTGTTTAAATCGTTAATCATGGTAACGTCATTTGTGCGCTTTTCTCTCCCGTTTCAGCACAGTTGTTTTCTGGTTCATTTCTTTTTTTCTGAAGACTGACTATTTTCAAATATCCTCTTCACTTTTTTTCTGTGTGTCTAAAATCACTTTAGGGAATAACATTAAATCAAGACCACCACCACCACACGCACCAACACACACACACACACACACAAACACACAAAACACACACACACACACACACACACAAACCACACATACATGTACACACACACACTCACACACATACACACACATACACACACACACAACACACACACACACCACACACACACACACACACACACACACACACACACACACTTACTCACACACACACACATACACACAAACACTCAAACACGTACACACACACACACACACACACACACACAACACAAACACACACACATAACAACACACATACATCACACACAAACAACACACAAAACACAATACATACACACACACGTATACACATCACACACATACAACACACACACAACACAAACACACACATATCATACACACACACACGTATACACATACACACACAACACATCACACACACATACACACACACAGCACACAGACACACGACACACACAACAGACACACACACGACGGACACA
>JAPXFY010000013.1:89399953-89402453 GCA_030674185.1 Monoplex corrugatus | reverse complement strand
TTGATAAGAACGCTTTTCATCTTCTTGAATGGTGTTTTGGCTTGGCCGACTCTGCTGGCTATTTCTGAGGGCACATGATAATGATGTCTGAAATCAATGGTTTCTCATGAAATTGTGGAACTGTGAGTAGCGATTTTTACACTGTTGGGAGACCTTGTTCTTCAAAAATTGGTAGCATTATATTATATTAAGAACTTCTGACAATATTTTAATTCTATTTGCAGAGTTTCAATAGTCAACCAATGTTCTCACTTCACATGAAATTCTTTGTTATCTGAAGCTTAGTCAAGGTCACCGTGACCTTGAGAAGTACAAAATCTGGATTTACTGTTTGTACGAAAACAGAGATTGTCAGAATGGTTTGATTATCTGACTGCTGTTGTTTGTTTGGGATTTTTCTGTTCTTGTTTTGTTTTTGTTTTTGTTTTTATTTTGTTTTTCAAGAATTTTTATTTTTAAAGACAAAGACCCAAACTACTTTGAAGTTCCAACACATTTATATACTGGTTCCTGACCTTACCATTCAAAACCATTAAAAAAGAAATCTCATTTCAGTTCAGTGCATCTGCAAATCATAAGCTTTCAGCCTTTCACAAAAGTTTCATTTTCATTAATCAGTGATCTTGTTTCCCCTGTGGGGATGCCCGGGTCTTGCAGTAGTGGTAGTAGTAGTAGTAGAAGTAGTAGTGCTAGCAGTAGTAATAGAAGCAGTAGTAGTAGTTGTAGTAGAAGATGCAGTTCACTCCTGTCTGGTCTTCCTGTCTCCACCATTCACATCCTACAGCGCATTCAAAACAATGCTGCACGCCTTGTACTCAAAAAGAAAAAAAGCTGACCACATATCTCCTATCCTGGCACAACTTCACTGGCTCCCTGTATCAAAGCGCATACAGTACAAACTATACTCCATCTGCTACAAAAGCCTCAATAACGCAGCCCCCGATTACCTGTCAAGCTTACTTGAGATATATGTTCCCTCACGTACCCTCCGCTCTGCCTCCGATCCTCTAACTTTTCGCTTTCCACGCACTAAGCTCAATACCTATGGTCCACGAGCCTTCTCTGTTTCTGGTCCACTCTCCTGAAACAAACTTCCTCTCTCAGTCCGTCAGCAACCTACTTTTGTCTCATTCAAGTCCACTCTCAAAACTCACCTTTTCTCCTCTGCATAAAATCCTGACCTCACTCATCCCCCTCTGCAGCCTGTCTCCACTTGGTGTGGAATCACATTGTAATATATAATTGTATATAATATGTTCTCTATAATTTTTCCATTGCTTTTCTTCTTTTTCCCTATTTATAGCCATGTGTGTGTGTGTGTGTGTGTGTGTGTGTGTGTGTGTGTGTGTGTGTGTGTGTGTGCGTGTGTTTGCATGCATGCGTATGTGTATGTTCAGCGCTTAGATTTGATTTCTATTAAGATTTTGTGCTATATAAATATTGTAAGTATTAATATTAATTATTTGTATTATTAGTAGCAGCAGCAGAAGCAGCAGTACTAGTGGTGACAGAAGCAACAAAAGCAGCAGTTGTACAAGTAGCAGTGGTGGTAAACTACTACATGTACTAAGGCCACTCTACCCTTACACGAAGGAAACACACACCAGGAAGGCAAGGGAGTTAAATGTGCTAATTAGCTGAACTTTTCCAAGCGCAGTAGCGTCCCCTGGACTGAACAGTCGGCTGGTGCTGGCTTCTTTAAGCCTGGATTATCAGTATTAACAGGTGTTCAATCCATCAATTGCTATTGTTATTGTTTAAAGCCCAGCCGACTGCAATGCGCCATATCAGAGCTATAACCGCTTCAAAACATACAAAACTTCAACAGAAAAAAGAAAATAAGATTAAGTACACATATAAATGCATTCGCGCACATAATCTAAGGACATGACCCTGGCGTTGACCACTCCGTCCAATTTATCACACAGGAGAATGAAAACAACTCACCTGAATACAAATATAAGCATACCTAAGGACACCAAAACATATCTATAAACATGCATAAATTACCTAAAATTGCTTCCACATATTTCACCTCCCTGGAGCCAAAACTGCACTTTATACATGCACTCAATTATCAATCCTACGAAAAAGTATGTAAAACTTTATCAAACACATAAAGGTGAACGGACCAGCAAGGCAGGAAATGCTAGGTAGAAATGACAGAAAGCAAAGGGGGAAGAAAGAAACAAAGAGAGTGACAGAAAAGAAGAAATTTCTAGCACAGAAGGCAGGGATACCATTTATACTGAAAGAGCCCCCGACATCTCAAGGGGGTTGGCGCGGGGAGGGGGGGGGGGGGGGGGCTCAATCCACCTTGTAATTTTTCGGGCATTAAACTCACTAAAGAAGCAGGCACAACATGTCCCTAATCCTCGCAGAGGGCTGGCCAGCCAGGACAGTAAGGAATCCCTGGACTGACCAACACCTGTACCACCCAAGTCCAACTTCAGATATCGGCATAGCACTGATGACGACAAGTCCATTATGCAAGGCTCAG
>JAPXFY010000013.1:89398686-89399853 GCA_030674185.1 Monoplex corrugatus | reverse complement strand
TGGTCATGAGATATATTTGTTATCATTATCATTATCATCATCATTGCTTTTATTTCTGTAATTTTATAATAGTATTATCATTAATATCAGTGTTACTGTTGTTTGCTAAGAAAAGGTCGTCAAGAACTCGGCATTAGCCGTATATTTTGTTTTGAGGAACACACAGATGGTTAAAAAAAAGCTGCCTAAAACTGAAACAAAACAGATATGAAGAAAAAAATATGTCTTTAATTTTAGTTATTTCAATTTTTTGAGGTGCCTACTCAAGTGCGGGTGCACGTGAGATGATAATTTAATGTGTGAGATTTATGTTGATTGCCTTTCATTCATTTGGTGGTTTTGTGGCTTTTTCTGATTTATTTTATTTATTTGGTCTGTTTACACGAAAAAATATAAACACATACATATATTCGATTTTTTTTTTAAAAGTCCGTTCGACTGTTTATACGAAAGAATACAAACATACATACATATAGTCGTATTTCTAGAAGCCCGTTCAACTTTGACACGAAAGAATACAAACACACATACATATATTCGTATTTCTAGAAGCCCGTTCAACTTTGACACGAAAGAATACAAACACACATACATATATTCGTATTTCTAGAAGCCCGTTCAACTTTGACACGAAAGAATACAAACACACACATTTACTTCAAAACTTAAAATGTATCGCAGTGGAAAAGGTGCACTCTGAGAACCTGGACACCTGACTGAGGAGGGAGTCTTTTTGGATGAACAAAATGAAAACCATATTTCCTCTGGGCCTGAACTCTGTCAATTGACGTTATAACAATATCGAGTCAAAACTACGTAATGTAGCCTACGTAAAATATTCTGATGTGTTTGTGTAGCATATCGTAGTCAGTGACTAAAGTCCCCTTGAGGAAGGCGGGTGTACCGCCGAAAATTTGGGAAATTTTTACATTGATTTGTTGCCTTTTCTGTGCACATGCTGCTTGAATTATATATATATATTCGTATTTCTAGAAGCCTGAATGTTGTCTGCTTGGGTCCAAGCTTACTTAACAATTTATACTTACAGGCCAACCAACGGAATCTTACGTCGGTCGGTCGGTCGATCGACCTTCGAGAAGGCATGCCATTGATATTTCTATCGGTCTTGTGCGAAGACCGCTCCCAAACCGATCCCTATTCATTTAT
>JAPXFY010000013.1:89393686-89396186 GCA_030674185.1 Monoplex corrugatus | reverse complement strand
TTGGTTGGTTGTTGGCTGGTTGGTTGGTTGGTTGGTTGGTTGGTTGGTTTGGTTGGTTGGTTGGTTAGTTGGTTGGTTGGTTGGTTGGTTGGTTGATTGGCTGGTTGGTTGATTGGTTGGTTTCTTGCTTGTTTGTTTTTTGTTTGTTTGTTTGTTTGTTTGCGTGCTTGCGTGCTTGCTTGCTTGCCTGCTTGATTGTTTGCTTGTTTGTTTGCTTGCTTGCTTACTTGCTTGCTTACTTGCTTGCATGTTTGGTTAGTAAGTTTGTCACTTGGTTGGTTAGGGGGTGGATGGTTGGTTCGTTATTTAGTGATGGCATATCAATGACAACAAAACTTCCAATCCCGCCAAATTCCTACCACTGACTTCATATAAAGAAGGAGAAGTGAAATTACTGACTGTGCGTTACGCCAATACGCTTTTTCCCCGTCTTTCATCAACACTTTTTTTTCCCTCTGAAGTCAACTCTTTTCCTTACGAAATACAAACCAACTACTTGTACTGTAACAGTAAGTTAACATTAAACATTCTGCACCAACACTGATCAGCTATCTATCAAAGCCATTTATAAGTTGATTTAAATCATGTAATTTAAACAGGGAGAGAGGTAGAGAAGGTTGAGTGCATGTCGAAAAGTTAGCGCAGTTATTAGAAATGAATGGAACCACAGCTGTTGTTGATAACGGATTTCTTTCTTCTAACGACATTGTTTTCTAGTTATTACAAATTGCATCCCATAGACGGCGAGAGGCCATGGGGCTGGCTATGTGTTTGTAGTTGAGAGCTACGGAAAATGGGGGTGGAGGTTCGGATGGTGGTAAATACGATTATTTGTTTACATGGGATGAAGGAATATATTCTACATAATTACATGGGTCAAGTCCGTGTGAATGAGTGTATATCTTTAATCACGCAACAATCTTTGTGAGTGGAGACATCTTGGATACGAAAATTACATATCTGTTATCTTGCATACTTTTTGGTATTCAACATGCTCATGATGATTGCATGTGGATCTGTGTTAAAAAAAATAGAAAATATTTTATATAGATTCTGTTATTTTAGATTAAACAGCAACAGTCTCTATCATAACTGTTCAACTGTTCATCGTTTGCTTTTTCTCAAATTCTCCAAGTGCTGAACACATCTCCTTTCATATGGTGGAAACCAGAACCACATTTAATGATTTTGTATTTAATTAATGAAACAAGAAAGAGGCAAAGTCTTGGACGACTGAGCTTTGTCAAACATGCACATAGGAAACAAGGAAACAGACTCACTACATGTTGAACAAATACAACATCAGATAACTTCGTTGATATTACGTTGAAGTGGAGAAGATACATTTTGAAAATCTCTGTCTGTCTGTCTGTCTGTCTCTGTCTGTCTCTGTCTGTCTGTCTGTCTCTCTCTCACCGTGTCTCTGTCTCAATGTCTCTGTCTCTGTCTCTCTGTCTTACTGTCTCTCTCTGTCTCTATCTCTGTCTGTCTGTCTCTGTCTCTCTCTGTCTCTCTCTCTCTTTCTCTCTCCCTCTCTGTCTGTCTGTCTGTCTGTCTTTCAATCTCTTCGTCTCTCTGTCTGTGTCTCCGTCTGTCTGTCTGTCTGTCCTTCTCTCTCTCTTTCTCTGTCTCTCTCTCTCTCTCACTTTCTCCCTCTCTCTCTCTCTCTCTCTCTCTCTCTCTCTCTCTCTCTCTCTTATTGCCATATTCGATGTTTAGAGTGCAAGTTACTTGTATTTGCACATTGCTGATGATGCTTAAGTGATGAAAGAGTTGTCAGTCATTTGTCATTGATCAAATTTATATTGATAAGCTCACGAAAAGATCCCAGTGCTTGCTTTAGCTGTTTTAAACATTCTGAAATAAACATTTCCACTTTTTTGTTTCATAAATCATTGGAAAACGTTTATTTGCCTACAGTGACCGAGATCTCATGTTTCCAGATGGGATGTTAACACGATGTCTTACCATTTGTTATTTTGGCTTTATTTGCCTTGCTTTGTGTGTGTGAATGCATGTGTTTGTTTCTCTCTCTCTCTCTCTCTTTCTTTCTTTCTTTCTCTCTCTCTCTCTCTCTCTCTCTGTCTCTCTCTTTCTCTTTCTTTCTTTTCTTTCTTTCTCTATCGTCTCTGTCTCTCATTCTGCCTGTCTGTCTGTCTGTCTGTCTGTCTGTCTCTTTCTCTCTGTATCTCTCTGTGTCTCTCTGTGTCTCTCTCTGTCTCTGTCTCTTTCTGTCTCACTTTCTCTCTCTTTCTCTCTCGCTCTGTCTCTCTGTCTTTGTCTCTCTTTGTCTCTCTGTGTCTATGGTTCTCTCTCTCGCTCTCTCTCTCTCTCTTTCACGCACGCACACACCACACACACACACACACACACACACACACACACACACACACACACACACACACACACATATATATATACACTCACACGACACATGCACACACATTAAATTACACGCACACACATACTCACACACAACACACACACACACACACGCACA
>JAPXFY010000013.1:89376186-89381186 GCA_030674185.1 Monoplex corrugatus | reverse complement strand
GTGTTGGTATCAACTGTCTGTAGTGTTGGTATCAACTGTCTGTAGTGTTGGTATCAACTGTCTGTAGTGTTGGTATCAACTGTCTGTAGTGTTGGTATCAACTGTCTGTAGTGTTGGTATCAACTGTCTGTAGTGTTGGTATCAACTGTCTGTAGTGTTGGTATCAACTGTCTGTAGTGTTGGTATCAACTGTCTGTAGTGTTGGTATCAACTGTCTGTAGTGTTGGTATCAACTGTCTGTAGTGTTGGTATCAACTGTCTGTAGTGTTGGTATCAAATGTCTGTAGTGTTGGTATCAACTGTCTGTAGTGTTGGTATCAACTGTCTGTAGTGTTGGTATCAACTGTCTGTAGTGTTGGAATCAACTGTTTTTACTGTTGGAATCGATTATCTGTAATGTTGTAATAAATTGATTATGAATTATGCCTGTATCGTTTACTGGCTGGCTGACTGGCTGGCTGGTTGGCTGGCTAAATGGCTGACTGGCTGGCAGGTTGGCTGGCTGGTTGGCTGACTGGCTGGCTGGCTGCCTGGCTGGTTGGTTGGTCTGCTGGCTGGTTGGCTGACTGGCTGGCTGGTTGGCTGGCTGGTTGGCTGGCTGACTGGCTGGTTGGTTGGTCTGCTGGCTGGTTGGCTGCCTGGCTGGTTGGTTGGTCTGCTGGCTGGTTGGCTGACTGGCTGGCTGGTTGGCTGGCTGGTTGGCTGGCTGACTGGCTGGCTAAATGGCTGACTGGCTGGCAGGCTGGCTGGCAGGTTGGCTGGCTGGTTGGCTGACTAAATGGCTGGCTGGCTGGCTGGCTGGCTGGATGAATGGCTGGCTCTCTCGGCAGAGCTTGGTAGACACGCTACATATCATGTCTTCAAGTCAATCATACCCCCGCAAGATACAAACTGGTTTATTCGCTTCCATTTTAGTTTTCCTATTATTCTGGTGGTGTCAGTGTTTGATACATCTGTTCCCACTCTCCCATCCCCACCCCAAACCCAACCTTGTCATTTCAAGACCTTGCCAGCGCATAAGGTTTTGTGCGAGCTCAAGGAGTCTGTCACACAAAAAACTATTGGTAGATATAGGTCGAGCGTATATGGAATTGTCCGAGTGGTATGAATCCCTCTTGGGTTATCTCAACTTTCTCTTCTGACTGTTGACTGACAAATCGGCTGTCACTGGAATCTCTAAGGAGACCAAGTTGGAGCGGTGGAATGATTGTTTTGTAGGTTATGAACTTTTCGTGTGAGGCATTGCTAAAGAAAGTTACTTCGGTTTTGAAACCATTAGAGTGTAGTGATTAAGATGAGCGTGAGGAGTGAGACAAGGGTTAAACTGACAGGCTGTCAAATGTTTTTGTTTTTTTCCTCCTCCTCCCTACATAATAATTATAATAATTACAATATTTATATAGCGCAAAATCTTGATAAAAATCAAATCTAAGCGCTGAACAGACACACACGCACGCACGCACACACATGCACGCACACACACACACACACACACGCACACACACACACACACACACACACACACACACACACACACACACACACACACATGGCTATAAATGGGGAGAAAGAATAAAAGCAATGGAAAATTATAGAGAGCATATTATACACAATTATATATTACAATGAGATCCCCCCCCCCCCTCCCACTTCCAACAACACAAACATTTTCAAGTCTCTCTCAATGTTTTAGAGACTTCTTACTACAGAAGTGTCAGTTTCAGTTTCTCAAGATGACGTCTCCACGCTCAGAACGAATTCCATGTGCACTAACGTCACAGGTGCTACGTGTATGGTGATCATGGCACAAGCCTTAAGCCTGCACATGGACCCACGAGCTGGCCAGATCTTCAGCCCCTAACTAGACTATATTTTTCCTAGTCTATATTTTATATTGGTATTTTATCAGCATATCACTGCAATAATCTTGGTTACATGTAAATGACATGTTTATGTGTGTACCTTACCTTCAAAAAAAGGGAACATATGTGACCTCCCACCACGAAATCAGTCTTAACTCGCAGTCAGTCGAACAGCACTAGGAGCTGAAAAGGTGACTGAGGGTCTATCTGGGGTGTTTTGACTTTTTCTCAAAATTGATTTCTGTAGACTATAATCTATCCCCCACATAATTTTTTTTCTTGAAAAAATATTATAGATCAATTTAAATCGGTATTTTGATACACTGATCGTAGCAGAAAGAATGCAATTTCCTACTAAAAGTACCTATTTTTGTCTCTTATGAACCGTAACCTGTACAGTACCCGCACATGTAATACACTGATGTAAAGCTCTTTGGTGCACCTTTCAGATAATGACAGCGAAAATTAGAAACGAACTGGGTCAAAGCCACCAAATAAAGAAATTTAAAGAAAATGTGTAGGAGAGCACACAAAAACTTTAGAGGCCGTTTTCTCAAAATGGCCGTCATACATCATAATGACTTTAAACATACATAACTTCTACATTTTTTTTTTTGAGTACAAGCTTTATTCAAGTACCAAAATAATCAGCAGAATGTACACTTTCCAGTGATATGTATATCTCAAAATGTCCGAAATTCTAGTTAAGACTGATTTCGTGGGGGGGGGGGGGGGGGGGGGGGGATCACATATATATAAAGTAAACAAATAGATAATTAAAGGTCTTAATCTTATGATGTGGCTCACATGGGAGTCGAACCCACGACCCCGCGTAATCAACACGGCGCTCTAACCAACTGACCTAAAGGGCCGCACAGAAACGCTAGAGAAGTTAGACGTCTATCAGTGTTGTGCAGTGAATATCATTTCTGAATGTATCGTTGAAAAATTCATTAATGATGTGGAGAAAAATTGAGCAATGTAATCGGAATAAAAATCTCATCAACACAGCATGCAATTTGGAAAGATACAGCTTGGTGATTCTTGTGTTTTTATTATTGAGATTAAAATGCTGTGTTAGACAGTGACATACAAATCACACTTAATTCACGTTTGTGACATACACATCACACTTAATTCACGTTTGTGACATACAAATCACACTTAATTCACGTTTGTGACATACAAATCACACTTAATTCACGTTTGTGACATACAAATCACACTTAATTCACGTTTGTTACATACAAATCACACTTAATTCACGTTTGTGACATACAAATCACACTTAATTCACGTTTGTGACATACAAATCACACTTAATTCACGTTTGTGACATACAAATCACACTTAATTCACGTTTGTGACATACAAATCACACTTAATTCACGTTTGTGACATACAAATCACACTTAATTCACGTTTGTGACATACAAATCACACTTAATTCACGTTTGTGACATACAAATCACACTTAATTCACGTTTGTAACATACAAATCACACTTAATTCACGTTTGTGACATACAAATCACACTTAATTCACGTTTGTGACATACAAATCACATTTAATTCACGTTTGTGACATACAAATCACACTTAATTCACGTTTGTGACATACAAATCACATTTAATTCACGTTTGTGACATACAAATCACACTTAATTCACGTTTGTGACATACAAATCACATTTAATTCACGTTTGTGACATACAAATCACATTTAATTCACGTTTGTGACATACAAATCACATTTAATTCACGTTTGTGACATACAAATCACACTTAATTCACGTTTGTGACATACAAATCACACTTAATTCACGTTTGTGACATACAAATCACATTTAATTCACGTTTGTGACATACAAATCACATTTAATTCACGTTTGTGACATACAAATCACACTTAATTCACGTTTGTGACATACAAATCACACTTAATTCACGTTTGTGACATACAAATCACACTTAATTCACGTTTGTGACATACAAATCACATTTAATTCACGTTTGTGACATACAAATCACACTTAATTCACGTTTGTGACATACAAATCACACTTAATTCACGTTTGTGACATACAAATCACATTTAATTCACGTTTGTGACATACAAATCACATTTAATTCACGTTTGTGACATACAAATCACACTTAATTCACGTTTGTGACATACAAATCACATTTAATTCACGTTTGTGACATACAAATCACATTTAATTCACGTTTAATGTCCAAAGGCTGTTCAGAAAAAAAAACACCTCACTTTCGGGTTCTCTCTTTCTTTCAAACAATTTGTAGCTTTGCCAGAGGAAAACTGAAACAAACACAACACGATCAAATCAAAATGACAAAGACAGAGAGAGAGAGAAACCAAGGGAGAGAGAGAGAGAGAGATAGAGACAGAGAGAGAGAGACAGAGAGAGAGACAGACAGAGAGAGAGAGAGACAGAGAGAGAGAAAGAAAGAGAGAGAGACACAGAGACAGAGAAAGAGAGAGACAGAGAGAGAGACAGAGAGAAAGAAAGAGAGGGAGACAGAGAGAGAGAAAGAGACACAGAGAGAGAGAGACAAAGACAGGGACAGAGAGCCAGGGAGAGCCAGGGAGAGACAGAGAGAGAGACAGAGAGAAAGAGAGAGAACAGAAAGAGAGAGAAAGAAAGAGAGAGAGAACAGAGAGAGAGAGAAAACAGAAAGAAAGAGAGAGAGTGTGTGTGTGTGTGAGAGAGAGAGAGAGAGAGAGAGAGAGAGAGAGACAGACAGACAGACAGACAGACAAACTTGACAGTTCGCCTCATTTATCTGTGGCCAGATAGGCAGAAAGATATTTGAACTGCGCTGTATAATTGTGCTTTTTAGGAAAGCTGGTATGTTTGCCCAGACTGATTCTCTGGCACTGGTCATGGACACAAGTAAACGTGGCTTGTCTGGTCTATAGTTCAGACAAAATATCCGTCTGTGGCATATTAGAGATTGTGATGAAATTCCGTAAGGAAGATAGGGACAGATGTAACAGGCTAGGAGAGGTATGCTGGCACTACAAGTAAAAGTCCAGGAAGCCTTGTATGTTTGGGTAGAACATATAGATATATTCTACGTAATTTCCGTTGCAAGCATTTTTCGCTTCTTACAGACA
>JAPXFY010000013.1:89366186-89368686 GCA_030674185.1 Monoplex corrugatus | reverse complement strand
CAAAGAGCCTTCCATCAGTATATTACACGTGCGGGTACTGTACAGGTTACGGTTCATAATAAGAGACAAAAATAGGTTCTATACTGGTAGTAAATTGCGTTCTTTCTGCTACGACCATTGCATTAAAATACCATTTTAAATTGATTAATAATATTTTTTCAAGAAAACAATTTCTGTGGGAGATAGACTATAGTCTACAGAAATTTTGGAAAAAGTCAAAACACCCCAGATAGACCCTCAGTCTCCTTTTCAGCTCCTAGTGCTGTTCGACTGACTGCGAGTTAAGACTGATTTCGTGGTGGGAGGTCACATTTGCTTTTAAGGCTTGTTTTATTTGTATAGTAGGGAGTTAGGAGCCGGCAGCTAAGCAAGCTAGTGGCAGGGCAGACTGTCCAAAAGAGAGATGAAGACCAGAGTGGGACAATGAAGCTGTAAATATCAGCAGATCTGTCTCTCTGGTTGTCTGTCTTCTATCTTTTTCTCTTTCTGTCTGACTGTGTGTTGTGTGTGTGTGTGTGTGTGTGTGTGTGTGTGTGTGTGTGTGTGTGTGTGTGTGTGTGTGTGTGTGTGTGTGTGTGTGTGTGTGTCTGTCTCTCTCTCTCTCTCTCTGTCTCTCTTTCTCTCTCTCTCTGTCTCTCTTTCTCTCTTTTTCTTTCTGTGTCTCTCTTTCTCCGTGTCTCTCTCTCTCTTTCTTTCTTCTTTCTCTCTCTGTCTCTGTTTCTCTCTCTCTTTCTCTCTCGCTTTCTGTCTCTCTCTCTCTCTCTCTGTCTCTATCTCTCTCTCTGTCTCTCTCTCTCTGTCTCTCTCTCTCTCTGTCTCTCCTCTCTCTCCCGCCTCTCTCTCTCCCTCTCTCTCTCTCTTTCTTTCTTTCTCTGTCTCTGTCTCTGTTCTCTCTTTCTCTTTCTCTCTTTCTTCTCCCTCTCTCTCTCTGTATGTCTCTGTCTGTCTCCCTGTTGGTATGTCTGTCTGTCTGTCTGTCTCTCTCTCTCGCTCACTCGCTCTTTCTCTTTCTTTCTCCCTCCCTCTCTCTCTCTGTCTCCCTCCCTCCCTCCCTCCCCTGTTCAATGTCACGCGTACGGTTGGCAAAGGTTTCTTCTGCTTTTTCACACATGTCAGACCTCAAAGGTAGATAATCACTTCCATCAGACAGGATGATTCCCCTGCACAGGTGCCACACAAAGCGTTACCGCTAGTTCTGCTGGCCACATTTTTGATGGTTCTACGATGTTTATCCTCGTCTCTTTGATGTTTATGATTAGTGTCATCTTACCTGTTGTGGCCTGGTCAGTAGTAGACGGGGTCCTACCTTTGCGTGGGAAGAAGCTGGCCTCTTCTTTGTCATGTGGGATTGATTGAGGATGGGCTTTCAACAGCCAGCGAGTGTCGTCTGTCAACCACGATAGCTGAAGCCTGGTGAATAGTATGTACTGGGGCATAACTGTTGTTTTGTAGGAGATAGGTGTACATACGGATAGTTCAGGACTGAATTCGAGTTTTTGAATGGAACGTTTTCATCTGTTTTGGTTTTGCTTTTAAAATTAACGTTAACTCTCTGTCTTTATCTCTCTGCTTCTGTCTCTGTCTCTGTCTCTCTGTCTCTGTCTCTCTCTCCCTCTCTCTCTTTATTTCTTTCTTTTTCTGTCTCTGTCTCTGTTTCTCTCTTTCTCTTTTGCTCTCTCTCTCTCTTTCTCTCTCTCTCTCTCTCTCTCCCTCTCTCTCTTTCTCTGTTTGTCTATCTGTCTGTCCGTCTGTCTCTCTCTCTCTCTCTCTCCCTCTTTCTCTTCGTCTGTCTGTCTATATGTCTGTCTGTCTGTCTGTCTCTCTCTCTTTCTCTCTGTCTGTCTGTCTGTATGCCTGTCTGCCTGCCTGCCTGTCTGTCTGTCTGTCTGTCTGTCTGTCTCTCTCTCTCTCTCTCTCTCTCTCTCTCTCTCTCTCCCCTCCCCTCTCTCCTCTCTTTTCTCATGTACTTCGTTAATTAAGTTTGTTGGGTGTTAGGTCTACATATCCATGGTTATGAATTCGAATCCAGGCGTGCTACATTAGACTGGTCTTATAACTGCCCACCTGAAAGTATTGTTGTCCTTGTGGTGTCAATTGTGTCAATGAATAATTATAATTATCATTACAAATGTTTTTGTGTGGCTTTATTCTCCAAAACTCACTTAACATCAGTGCGCGCGCATAATCAAACACATAATCAGACTTAACCCTTTGACTCCCTCACACTGTCCACCGCCATTCTGCATAGTCAATCACGATAGCAAAGCAGAAAACTTAACTCTTTGACTCCCTCAGGCTATCCACCAGTTTCATGCAGGAAGCTGGTCGATAGGGTGAGGGAGTTGAAAGGTTAAGTTTTTGCAGTTGGTGGATAGGGTGAGGGAGTCAAAGGGTTAAGTTTTTGCAGTTGGTGGATAGGGTGAGGGAGTCAAAGGGTTAAGTTTTTGCAGTTAATGGATAGGGTGCAGGAGTTAAAGGGTTAAGATTTTGCAGTTGGTGG
>JAPXFY010000013.1:89333686-89338686 GCA_030674185.1 Monoplex corrugatus | reverse complement strand
TTTGCTCAAATACGGAGACACTACCAAACCATCAAACTATAAACCTTTGTGTGTTATATCTGCACTATCCACACTCATGAAAAAAAAAACATGTTAACAAATGTACTTTTTCAAAACAAGTGTGACTGCCCGTGTTCAAGCAAACAGGAACCAGGAAAAAAACACGAAAAAAAGAATAAGAACGCGTATTTAATACAACAAGACAAGACAGGCGCAAATTTCGGCCAACTGGCCTTTGTCTGTGGAATATCACAAACAAACAAACACCAGATACAAAAATTAGGAGAAAAGACTGAAACTTCCCTGCTGCTCCGTCCAGTGTGAGAAAAGGAATAAACTGACTGAAATGACTTCTGTTAAAACTTATACTGATAAAAAAAAAAAACGCTAAAGAAAATAAGGTGGTGAACGGCTGTGTCCTCAACGCCATACATGTAAAAAATATCAATTTATTTTAATGTATCCTAACCTCTATCTGTTTCCTTAATCAGACGGACATTAAATCAAACATAAATCGGTTCAAACCCGTTTTCTCACAAACTGGACCAGACATCTACAAACGGTGTATATTACTTCAAATCGGTTTCATCAAAAACTGTGGTAAAAGAGTTTTCTCCAACCCAGACGTAACATAAGCAATGCCATTTCCCCCTGATTTTGTTGTTTAATCAGATGGAGAACAAGCAGAGTGGAGACAGAGGAATGGATTGAGGTAGGGATAGAGTGGGGGGGGGGGGGTAAGATTGAATTGATAATAACAAGGATACTTCTCTCTGTTTTCGTCTCCTTGCTCTGACTTGTCCATCTTTGCCTCTTTTCAATTCGTCTGTGTCTCTGTACGTAACCTTTCCAATTCCTCTGTCTACAGCCTGCCTCTCACTTGTCTTGTTTCCATTTAAGAAACGAGAGTAGATCACTAAAATCAGATCTGGAATCGATTTTCTTTTTTCGTGTACTTTCGTAGTCGCGCTAAGTTTTCATACTTGTTTATAGCATTGAAAATACAAGCGTTTCGGCCATCACATTCTGCTGGCGGTAAGATAAAGATATTTGATTCACACCTATTCAAATCTTCGTCATCTCTGTCTCTCTGTCTCTCTGTCTCTCTGTCTCTGTCTCTGTCTCTGCCTCTCTGTCTGTCTGTCTGTCTGTCTCTCTTTCTCACTCACTCTCTCTCTTTCTCTCACTCTCTCTCTCTCACTCTGTCTCTGTCTGTCTGTCTCTCTCTCTCTCTCTCTTTCTCTCTCTCTCTCTCTCTCTCGCTCTCTCTCTCTCTCTCTCTCACTCGTACCCGCTCTGTCTCTCTCTCATTCTCTTTCACTCAGTTCCTCTCTCTGTCTGTCTCTTTCTCTCTGTCTCTGTCTCTCTGTCTGTCTGTCTCTCACTCTGTCTCTTTCTGTCTCTGTCTCTCTGTCATTCTCTCCGTCTACCCCCACCCACCCCTCTTTCTTTCTTTCTTTGTTTCTCTCATTCAGTATTGTTTTTCTCGCTTTCTCTCTAAAACACACATACACTACCTTCTTTTCAGTTCGTTCTATGTTTATTGTTGTTGTGCATGTTAAAATTAACAGTAAACGTCTCTCATGCATATACATATAATGTACAGACATGTCACACTGAAATGATTTATACGTACATATAGTACACATAGTGCGTACCATACGTCTATCAAGTACATATAGCACACATAGTGCATACCATACGTCTATCAAGTACATATAGCACACATAGTGCATACCATACGTCTATCAAGTACATATAGCACACATAGTACATACCATACGTGTATCAAGTACATATAGCACACATAGTGCATACCATACGTCTATCAAGTACATATAGCACACATAGTGCATACCATACGTCTATCAAGTACATATAGCACACATAGTACATACCATACGTGTATCAAGTACATAGAGTACACATTGTGCATACCATACGTATATCAAGTACATATAGTACACATAGTGCATACCATACGTGTATCAAGTACTTATAGCACACATAGTGCATACCATACGTGTATCAAGTACATATAGTACACATTGTGCATACCATACGTATATCAAGTACATATAGTACACATAGTGCATACCATACGTGTATCAAGTACATAGAGTACACATTGTGCATACCATACGTATATCAAGTACATAGAGTACACATAGTGCATACCATACGTGTATCAAGTACATAGAGTACACATTGTGCATACCATACGTATATCAAGTACATAGAGTACACATAGTGCATACCATACGTGTATCAAGTACATAGAGTACACATTGTGCATACCATACGTATATCAAGTACATATAGTACACATAGTGCATACCATACGTCTATCAAGTACATATAGTACACATAGTGCATACCATACGTCTATCAAGTACATATAGTACACATAGTGCATACCATACGTATATCAAGTACATATAGCACACATAGTGCATACCATACGTCTATCAAGTACATATAGTACACATAGTGTTACCATACGTCTATCAAGTACATATAGTACACATAGTGCATACCATACGTTATCAAGTACATATAGCACACATAGTGCATACCATACGTGTATCAAGTACATATAGTACACATATGTGCATACCATACGTTATCAAGTACATATAGTACACATAGTGCATACCATACGTGTATCAAGTACATATAGCACACATAGTGCATACCATACGTGTATCAAGTACATATAGTACACATAGTGCATACCATACGTTATCAAGTACATATAGTACACATAGTGCATACCATACGTTATCAAGTACATATAGTACACATTGTGCATACCATACGTCTATCAAGTACATATAGCACACATAGTGCATACCATACGTGTATCAAGTACATAGAGTACACATGTGCATACCATACGTGTATCAAGTACATATAGAAACACATAGTATAACATACGTTATCAAGTACATAAGCACACATATTGCATACCATACGTTATCAAGTACATATAGTACACATAGTGCATACCAATACGTTATCAAAGTACATATAGACACATAGTGCATACCATACGTGTATCAAGTACATATAGTACACATTAGTGCATACCATACGTTAATCAAGTACATATAGCACCACATAGTCATACCATACGTTTATCAAGTACATATAGTACACATAGTGCATACCATACGTGTATCAAGTACATAAGTACACATAGTGCATACCATACGTGTATCAAGTACATATAGCACACATAGTGCATACCATACGTGTATCAAGTACATATAGCACACAATAGTATCATACCATACGTGTAATCAAGTACATAGAGACACATAGTCATACCATACGTGTATCAAGTACATATAGCACATCATAGTACATACCATACGTGTATCAAGTACATATAGTCACATAGTCTACCATACGTCTATCAAGTACATATAGCACACATAGTGCATACCATACGTCTATCAAGTACATATAGTACACATAGTGCATACCATACGTCTATCAAGTACATATAGCACACATAGCATACCATACGTTATCAAGTACATAAGACACTAGTACATACCATACGTGTATCAAGTCATATAGCACACATAGTACATACCATATCATATCAAGTACATATAGTACACATATGCATACCATACGTGTATCAAGTACATAGTAGCACACATAGTGCATACCATACGTGTATCAAGTACATAGAGTACACATAGTGCATACCATACGTGTATCAAGTACATATAGACACATGTGATACCATACGTTATCAAGTACATAAGTACACATAGTGCATACCATACGTGTATCAAGTACATATAGCACATAGTGCATACCATACGTTATCAAGTACATAGAGTACACATAGTGCATACCATACGTGTATCAAGTACATAAGCACACATAGTCATACCATACGTTATCAAGTACATATAGCACACATAGTGCATACCATACGTTATCAAGTACATAAGCACACATAGTACATACCATACGTTATCAAGTACATATAGCACACATAGTACATACCATACGTTATCAAGTACATATAGTACACATAGTGCATACCATACGTATATCAAGTACATATAGTACACATAGTGCATACCATACGTCTATCAAGTACATATAGTACACATAGTGCATACCATACGTCTATCAAGTACATATAGTACACATAGTGCATACCATACGTCTATCAAGTACATATAGTACACATAGTGCATACCATACGTCTATCAAGTACATATAGTACACATAGTGCATACCATACGTGTATCAAGTACATATAGTACACATTGTGCATACCATACGTCTATCAAGTACATATAGTACACATAGTGCATACCAAAGGTCTATCAAGTACATATAGCACACATAGTGCATACCATACGTGTATCAAGTACATATAGTACACATAGTGCATACCATACGTCTATCAAGTACATATAGCACACATAGTACATACCATACGTGTATCAAGTACATATAGTACACATTGTGCATACCATACGTCTATCAAGTACATATAGCACACATAGTGCATACCATACGTGTATCAAGTACATATAGTACACATTGTGCATACCATACGTCTATCAAGTACATATAGTACACATAGTGTGTACCATACGTCTATCAAGTACATAGAGTACACATAGTGCATACCATACGTGTATCAAGTACATATAGTACACATAGTGCATACCATACGTCTATCAAGTACATATAGTACACATAGTGCATACCATACGTCTATCAAGTACATATAGCACACATAGTGCATACCATACGTGTATCAAGTACATATAGCACACATAGTGCATACCATACGTGTATCAAGTACACAGAGTACACATAGTGCATACCATACGTTTATCAAGTACATATAGCACACATAGTACATTACCATACGTCTATCAAGTACATATAGCACACATAGTGCATACCATACGTGTATCAAGTACATATAGCACACATAGTGTGTACCATATGTGTATCAA
>JAPXFY010000013.1:89316186-89321186 GCA_030674185.1 Monoplex corrugatus | reverse complement strand
GAGAGGAGAGGAGAGAGAGAGAGAGAGAGAGAGAGAGAGAGAGAGAGAGAGAGAGAGAGAGAGAGAGAGAGAGAGAGAGAGAGAGAGAGAGAGAAACTGAAACTGAAATTGGTTTATTGCCATTGACATTTTTGTCCTTCTGGCAAGGAGATAAAACAGTCATTAAATTTTACGGCGACGTTTTCGCGAAATAAAGATTTTATAAATATAGTCATGGCTGACATTACATCCATTTGAATTTTTTTTCTCCCTAATGATGAAGAATAAATTGAAGGAAAAAAGTTGAACAAAAAGTTGAACAAAAAGTTGAAGAAACAGTTGACTACCCGACGTAATTAGTCATATAAGTAAGAGGAAGACCCAAATCCGGCGAATAAACATAAGAACAGTATAAAGTAATATCTTCACTGGAGATAAACTTACATTAATTTAAAAAGTTGAACAAAAGAGAGAGAGAAAGACAGAGAGAGAGAGAGGGAGAGAGAGAAGTTATCACAGTAGCATACATATTGCACATTTCAGGAACCATGCAGTACCATAGGCATGCCATGAATACAAAGTAAAACAACTCCTGAGAGGTCTGTGCACTAAGTAGGACTGTCTGTGGAAGCTACCCGTGTCAGGAAAATCATTCTGAAGTCCTTGGCAATTCACAAGCCACTGGGTACACTCACTGCATCCATCGATTCCTTCCGACTACTGTCTGTCTTATCATCTCTCAACCACTGACTACTGTCTGTCTTATCATCTCTCAACCTTTTAAATCTTTTCTCATCCGCTTCCTTTCTGGCATGGGACTTTCTGCTGTACCCAAAGTGAATTCATAACATTGATCGTATTTCCGTCTTTTTTTTTTTTCGAAGTGAATTTCGAAATTCAGGCTGCTCTCCTTGGAAAAAGGCTTCGTTGCAAAGCAGCAGCATTCAGCTTTGTCATTTTATCTGTTTGCATGTAATTGCCTTAATCTGCGAAAATTGATTTTCTGCATAATTTTGCCAACATCATTGTTAGTTGCTATGTTAAAGTGCACTGAGTACGTATGACATTTGGGACCTTGTTTTGATTCAATTCACTTCAATTAAATGTCACTTTATAACCCACATAAAAATTAATTTGTGCAGTCATAGGCCTGTAATAAACACAAACACAAACTTAACAGACACAGATCGATAGAGATTAAAAAGTACTGAAATAGAAATTCGTCCATAACGTTTATCGTCTCATCTGAAATGCTAGAGAAAGTCCCTTTCAGATTTCATTAAAAAGTAATATGCACGATTTATGTATTTGGAATAGATTTTTAAAAATCAGTAATCTTATACCAAAGGAAATAAGAGGGAAGCAGGGAGAATTTTAAATATCAACTAAGTAACATAACTCTTGAGAGTGACGGAGTTATCTCCCTTGTAGAATTTCTCAAACCCAACACAGTTTGCGCTACCCATTCAGCTAGCATAGACGCAGCCACAAAGCATAAAGTGGTAAGCTCAGAACATTCCTTAATCAATAATCTTAGTTTTGTTAGCATTTCGACGCTATATTTCTTATTTGACAAATGATTTGCAGTTTGTTTAAAGAGATTCATCGCACTGGGACAATTCCATACTCGCTCCATTCAAATCTTGCAACCATCATTTTGCAGACTCCCTGAGCCCGCGCTAAAACTTATGCACTCATTTTGCAGACTCCCTGAGCCCGCGCTAAAACTTATGCACTGTCAAGATCTTCAAATGGGCAGAGGCTGAGGAAAGACATGAAATACTACGCTGACATCACCAGCATGATGGAAACTTTAAGATGGACAACAGGCAGACCAGATTTTACTGTTGCGGAATGGGATTGAACTCGAGATATGAGATTTAAAGTCCACGGGTCTGTCAATAGAACCAATGATCACAGGTAGATGTTGATCTGTGCAGTAGGAAACAGCATCCTTGATAAGTTCACTTTCATGATGATCAAGCTAAATCGAAAAATGAGCAGGTTCTTTTTCTCCCTTTTCCACAGATTGTGTGCTATATAAGCCGAGATGTGGTTTCTAAGAAGAATGTTGAGAGTTCCATGGACAGCAAAGAAAACAAACGAGACAGTCTTGATGGAGGCAGACGCAAGTAGATCACTCATAAGGAAGATTAGGAAAAGACAAGCAACATTTATAGGCCATTTTATGAGGAAGGGGGATTTGGAGCACATGGTCACGACGGGAAAGCTGGAGGGAAAGAAAGCACCAGGTAGACCCAGGGAGAGAATGCTGGACGGACTTGCAGAGTGGCTGGGGATGAGGAGGGTGGGGGAGATGCTAAGGGCAACGAGAGATAGAGATGGTTGGAAGTCCATGGTCGCCAACGCCATGCGGCAGGGCACCTGATGATGATGATGATGATGATGTGTGCTATACTTGTTGTAAAGAGACAGTCGTACACATTCGAATTACTGTATACTATCAATTCATTTTCAGTTGATTGTGTCTTCATTTGTAAGTTGGCGTTTTATCGCTATCCCCTTCTTTGTTTGTTTTTCTTTCTTTTCTCTCGTTTTATTTTCAGTATCACACTATTATATCTTTTGCAATATGATTGTATTCACTGAAAATTCTTCACTCTCCAGTACACACACAATACACAGTCACAAACACAGTAAAACACACACAAACACACACACACAGACCACCACACATACACAGCACACACACAACACAACACAACACATACACAGACACACACACATACACAGACACACACATACCACACAACAACACAACAACACATACACAGAACACACACACAGACAACACAGACAACACACACCATACACAGACACACCACACACACATCACAGACACACACAACAACACAGACAACACAGAACACAACACACACATACACAGACACACACACATACACAGACACACACACATACACAGACATACACAGACACACACACATCACAGACACACACACACACACACATACACAGACACACACACACTCACAGACATACACAGACACACACACTACACAGACATACACAGACACACACACATACACAGACACACACACATACACAGACATACACAGACACACACACATACACAGACATACACAGACACACACATACACAGACACACACACATACACAGACATACACAGACACACACACATACACAGACATACACAGACACACACACATACACAACACACACACACATACACAGACATACACGACACACACACATACACAGACATACACAGAACACAACACAGACATACACAGACACACACACATACACAGACAACACAGACACAACACAACACACACATACACAACAACACACACACAGACATACACAGAACACACACACATACACAACACACACACATACACAGACATACACAGACACACACATACACAGACATACACAGACACACACAACATACACAGACATACACAGACACACACACTACCAGACATACACACATACACAGACATACACAGACACACACACATACACAGACACACACACATACACAGACATACACAGACACACACACATACACAGACTACACAGACACACACACATACACAGACATACACAGACACACACACATACACAGACACACACATACACAGACAACACAGACACACACATCACACAACACACGACATACACAGACACACCACATACACAGACACACACACATACACAGACATACACAGACACACACACATACACAGACACACACACATACACAGACACACACAAACACAGACATACACAGACACACACACATACACAGACACACCCTACACAGACATACACAGACACACACATACACAGAACACACACATACACAGACACACACACTACAGCACACACACACAACACACACATACACAGACACACACACATACACAGACACACACACATACACAGACACACACACAACACAGACACACACACACACACAGACATACACAGACACACACACATACACAGACACACACACATACACAGACACACAGACAACACACAACATACACAGACACACACACATACACAGACACACACACTACACAGACATACACAGACACACACACATACACAGACCATACACAGACAACACACACACAGACATACACAGACACACACTACACAGACACACACAACACAGCATACACAGACACACACACAACCAGACACACAACACAGACACACACAACATACACAGACACACACACTACACAGACACACACACATACACAGACACACACACACATACCACCAGACACACCACATACACAGACAACACACATACACGACACACACACATACACGACACACACACACACAGACACACACATCAGACACACCACAGAACACACATACACAGACACACACACAACACAGACACACACACATACACAGACACACACACATACACAGACACACCACATAACACATACAGACACCACACACATACACAGACACACACACAACACTACACACATACACAGCACACACACACAACATAGACACACACAATACACAGACACACACAAACACAGACACACACACATACACAGACACACAACAACACAGACACACACATACACGACACACACACATACACAGACACCTACACACATACACAGACACACACACATACACAGACACACACAACATACACAGACACACACACATACACAGACACACACACATACACAGACACACACACATACACAGACACACACAAAATACACAGACACACACACATACACAGACACACACACATACACAGACCACACACACATACACAGACACACACACATACACAGACACACACACATACACAGACACACACACACATACACAGACACACACACACATACACAGAACACACACACATACACAGACACACACACATACACAGACACACACACACATACACAGACACACACACACATACACAGACACCAACACACATACACAGACACACACA
>JAPXFY010000013.1:89306186-89311186 GCA_030674185.1 Monoplex corrugatus | reverse complement strand
TTCACTTGTTTTTAATCAGCTTTGTTAACGAGACCATGTAGGACGGTATCGCTAGAAATGTATTTGTGACCTCCCACAACGAAATCAGTCTTAACTCGCAGTCAATCGAACAGCACTAGGAGCTGAAAAGGTGACTGAGGGTCTATCTGGGGTGTTTTGAATTTTTTCTCAAAATTGATTTCTGTATACTATAATCTACAAAAAAATTTTTGTGTGTGAAAAATTCTTATTAATCAATTTAAAATGAAATTTTAATGCACTGATCACAGCAGAAAGAACGCACTTTCCAATCAAAAGTACCTATTTTTGTCTCTTATTATGAACTGTAACCTGTACAGTACCCGCACATGTAATATATTGACAGAAAGCTCTTTGGTACACCTTTCAGATAATGACAGCGAAAATTAGAAACAAACTGGGTCAAAGCCACCAAATAAAAAATGTAATGAAAATGTGTAGGAGAGCACACAAAACTGTAGAGGCCGTTTCCTCAAAATGGCCGTCATACAACTTAATGACTTTAAACATACATAACTTCTACATTTTTTTTGAGTACAAGCTTTATTCAAGTACCAAAATAATCAGCAGAATGTACACTTTCCAGTGATATGTATATCTGAAAATGCCCAAAATGCTAGTTAAGACTGATTTCGTGGTGGGAGGTCACATTTAGTTATACTTTTAGATAATGAGAATCAAATAGTAGCAAAAACGGAGACACGTGGCATGTCGATCATTCCTTCGCTTTAAATAGACAATAATGTATAATAAAAACAGCAATAACAATGACAGCTAAGCAACCATGCTGATTATTAATACTTCTATTATGTCACTGCCACTATGTTTACTATCAGTAGTACTATTGTCACTACTTCTACAACCATTTGTTATTCGCACACGTTTAATCTGACTTTGTGGTCATCACCCACAATTTCAGAATGCCCATACACAAAGAAAAAGCACAGGTAAAATATTAATACAGTAGCCACCATCACCACATTTGGTACTATATATATATATATATATATATATATATATATATATATATATATATATATATATATATATATGATCCTCCCACCACGAAATCAGTCAACTAACATTTTGGGCATTTTGAGATATACATACCACTGGAAAGTGTACATTCTGCTGATTATTTTGGTACCTGAATAAAGCTTGTACTAAACAAAATGTAGAAGTTATGTATGTTTATAGTCATTAAGTTGTATGACGGCCATTTTGAGAAAATGGCCTCTAAAGTTTTTGTGTGCTCTCCTACACGTTTTCCTTAAATTTTTTTATTTGGTGGCTTTGACCCAGTTTGTTTCTAATTTTAGTTGTCATTATCTGAAAGGTGCACCAAAGAGCTTTCCATCAGTATATTACATGTGCGGGTACTGTACAGGTTACGGTTCATAATAAGAGACAATAATAAGTACTTTTGGTAGGAAATTTCGTTCTTTCTGCTGCGATCAGTGCATTAAAATACCATTTTAAATTCATTGATAATATTTTTTCAAGAAAAACATTTCTGTGGGGGATAGATTATATAGTCTACAGAAATCAATTTTGAGAAAAAGTCAAAACACCCCAGATAGACCCTCAGTCACCTTTTCAGCTCCTAGTGCTGTTCGACTCACTGCGAGTTAAGACTGATTTCGTGGTGGGAGGTCACATTCGTCTTCACACGTAGAAATATATTCTGTGTGTATGGGAAAGTGAACACACGGTCTGGAACTTACCCTTTCTCCTTTCCTGGCTTTCCTTGTACCCCTCCCCCATACCTATTCTTTTCAAAACCTTGCTACCAGTGGGTTGAGTGCGTATGGAATACCCGAGTGCGATGAATCCTTGAAAAATAAAAATTCAACCAAAAAGTAATGGCTTAACATTTATTGTACCAAGGTTCAATCATGTACAGATGTAGATTCTACTCATGAGTGAAGAGTGATTGGGCGTATGTTTGTTAATAACACTAACGATATTTATAAGGCACCAGATCTTGATATACAAATCAAAACAAATTGCACACTCTCATTCATTAAAAAATTCACTCACAATGACAAAAACTCAAGGGCTTGATTTGTTTGTTTGTTTGTTTGTTTGTTTGTTGTTGTTGTTAATGTTGTTTTCTTTTTTTTTTTTTTCTTTTTTTTTTGTTAGGTGGTTGGTTTTGACCATCTGAATGTCTCTTTCAAGAACGTGCATTCTTTATATTCTTTGAGGATTTATTCACAGAGAGAGATCATTTTCCTCCTCTCCTCGCTATCCGTCTACTCTTCCCCCCCCCCCCTCTCTCTCTCTCTCTTCCATCATCACGTGCAAAATCATTAAGGATATTTGTTTTGTTTCTGCAACCCATGTCAGAATGTGAAGGCAGACGACCACTTCCACCTTGCAGCTCAGCACCTTGGAGTCTGTTGGTAGCGTTTCTAGACGTACTGCCAGTGATGTTTATCATCATCCTTTTGATCTTTGTGGTCACTTTCATCTCTCCTGTCTGGTCTGTTTGGGTCACCTGGAAGAAGAGTGTTTGTGTTGGAGGGTGTTTAGGTTCTACTCTGTCATGTGGAATTTACTGACCATTAGCTACATCCATTGAGTTTCAGCTGGGATTATAACTGAAGAACTAGGATGGAATATGAATGATGTTATGATAAAGTAATTGTTGTGCTGGGTGTGGATTTGGATTAATTTTGGTTTCACATTGTAAAGATTTTCAGCGTGACCCTCGGTTTTTATGCCAGTGTCTGTCAGTCTGCCTCTCTCTCTGTGTTTCTGTCTCTGTCTGTCTCTCTGTCTGTATGTCTCTGTCCGTCTGTCTGTCTGTCTGTCTGTGTCTTTCTGTCTCTCTCTCTCATTCTGTCCGTCTGTCTGTCTGTTTATCTGTTTCTCTGTCTGTCTCTGTCTCTGTCTTTCTCTATCTCTTTCTCTGTCTCTTTCTCTCTGTCTGTCTGTCTGTCTCTCTCTCTCTCTCTTTCTCTCTCTCTCTCTCTCTCTCTCTCTCTCTTTCCTTTGTGTCGGTGTGCGCTTTTCTGTCTGTGTTCATGTATCTCTGACCCTGCTTCACTCTCATGTCCAGCTTTCTCCTTCTTTGTCCCCCTTCCCTTCTCTCTTATGACCTTGACCAGGCAAAAACTATATGAACACACACACACACACAGACACACACAGACACACACACACAGACACACACACAGACACTCACACACACACACTCACACACACACACACATATGTGACCTCCCACCATGAAATCAGTCTTAACTCGCAGTCAGTCGAACAGTACTAGGAGCTGAAAAGGTGACTGAGGGTCTATCTGGGGTGTTTTGACTTTTTCTCAAAATTAATTTCTGTAGACTATAATCTATCCCCCACAGAATTTTTTTCTTCGAAAAATATTATAAATCAATTTAAAATGGTATTTTAATGCACTGATCGCAGCAGAAAGAACGAAATTTCCTACCAAAAGTACCTATTTTTGTCTCTTATTATGAACAGTACCCGCACACGTAATATACTGATGGAAAGCTCTTTGGTGCACCTGTCTGATAATGACAGCGAAAATTAGAAACAAACTGGGTCAAAGCCACCAGATAAAGAAATTTAAGGAAAATGTGTAGGAGAGCACACAAAAACTTTAGAGGCCGTTTTCTCAAATTGGCCGTCATACAATTTAATGACTTTAAACATACATAACTTCTGCATTTCTTTTTAGTACAAGCTTTATTCAGGTACCAAAATAATCAGCAGAATGTACACCTTCCAGTGATATGTATATCTCAAAATGCTAGTTAAGACTGATTTCGTGGTGGAGGGTCACACACATACACACACACACACACACACACACATATATATATATATATATATATATATATATATATCCAGGAAAGAAGATGAATATTGGAAGTTCATGTATGACTTGTATTAAAGGAAAAAGTGCAAAATGACAATGAGGCTCATGGGAAAAGTTACTGTGATGCCAGGTGTCAAACACGTGATAAACAACTGACCTGCTGACTTTGAAAACAAAAGCTAGCAGTAATGCTGGCACACATGTTTACTAAATGCACCATCTTTACTAATTCATTTTTAGTGTTGTGAATCCTGCTAGTTTAACCATTCAAACCGAGCAAATAATAAAACAAATAAAACGCTGTTTGACAGCGTAATTGCATACAGTGTTATACATATATTATCTTCAATAATAACTCATTTAATATTGAGAATCTTGCTAGTTTACCCATCCAAAACCAACAAATTAAAAAAAAACTATATATATTTGGTATTTTGATTGCATACACATAATTACTGCTGTCAGACTTCGGCAACAGTAGAAAAACAGAGACCTGAACGGGGTTCTTACTGTCCCAAAACTCTATGTCATCGCTGGTCCTGCAGGCGTCAACAGGTCGTCAGAGACTGTTTCCACAACCTTACTCCAATTACCTCCCATTACTCTCGTTTACCCGCCGATGTCCGTCGCCAGTCTGAAAGACGTTGACCCCCCCCCCCCCCCCCCCCCCCCCCCCATTCAGTGCTGTCTCCTGTTTGGAAAGCTGGCCTGCCTGCCCTGGTCGATTTTCTGGCTCTAATCATGACTACAAGGAAACGCGATTGTCTGCCCTGTGGTCCTTTGTGGAGCGACCCAGAGAGTGTTGTGTGGTATAGCGTGAAGGAGACAATGGCCGAGGTAAAAGGGCCTCAAGATAGTTGCTGACTGCACAGTGCACAGTGCACAGTGCTGTCTAGAAACTCTAAACAGTTGTGTGGATGCAACAGTCCACACGTGTCCTTATGCCAGCTTCCTACCTGGCAGGTTTTTTTTTATATATGAGCCACGACAAACCTGTTTTCCTGTGTTAATTGCAGTCTAGGGAAATCGTTTTGTAAGGAGAAAGCTCATTGGAACAATGACAAACACACGAATAAATGAATGATATACAAGCATCCCCACACATGTGTCCGTACCTTGCATACCTTACATACCTTTCATA
>JAPXFY010000013.1:89298686-89301186 GCA_030674185.1 Monoplex corrugatus | reverse complement strand
CCTGTAATCGTATTGTGTACACAACTGTGACCAGCTTGATAGATTTCTGTGCATTTAGTTTGTGAGTCTGTGACACATGAGTATGGAGTTAAGAAGTTGTTCATGAAGGATTCAGCACTCTTCGAAAACTTCACATGTACTCCGCCCAGCAATTTTGATACAGATCAGTTGAGCCTGCGCAAAACCGTATCAATTGGCAAGGTTTTGAAACGGGGAGTAGTTGAACAGGAACTACCAAACACTGACACCACCAGGATGATTGGAACATTAATTAAGGTCACAGCAAACAAACAAGTTTTAATGTTATGAACCAAGATTCAGCTCAAATCATCAGACTTTGTGTTTGTCATTTGATCAAACACGACTTCTGATCAGTTTTATTATGCAATTATATTAATGATGTCACCGATGGCGACCAAGCTAAGTCTGTAAATTACACTATGACTATTTCCTTTCATGTGGCCTCTGTCTTATCTAATATCTCTGATTTCAGAGGAGAATATGTATGTATCTTCTAATCATAACCTGAGTGTCATTATTCTGTCTTATCTAGTATCTGATTTCAGAAGAGAATATGTATGTATCTTCTAATCATACCCTGAATTACAGTACTGTCAACCCCAAGCTACGTCTGTGGTCAGACAGTCTAGAAAGAACTGTAACCCAGTGGACAATCATAATGTGAGGATCTTCCTTTTGGTAAGCCTTTCTTTCTATTCTGATTCCATTCTCTGGCTCTGGTCATGGACGAAAGGAACAGAGATTACCGGCACTGTGGTCCAGACTTAGTCTATCCGTTTGTGGCCAGCCACTGGTATCTGTTGTCATTATGCATGGAGATGTGGGGATGTAAGACAGTGACAGCTGTACAGGGCCAGGGAAGCTTGCTGACCACAGGAGTGGTATAGTGAGGAGTCAAGATCATATGGGATGTAACCTTTGTGGATTTGCGGTCTGTGACGCACTGATTTATCATCATGAATTTTGAACATTTTTTTTATCACCTTTTGCCTTTCTTGCGAAATGTAAAGCGCTGGTGAGCTTGTTTTTATATGAAATGTGCGCTATACAAATAAACATTATTATTATTATTATTATTATTATTATTATTATGTCTCTTCTTCTTGGGGCATTTTTTATTAAGCATCTGCCAATAAAACCTTATAATGTTCGAACAATTGCCAAATAGACTTTGAAAACATTCATATAAGTCAGAGAACATATTCTTCTATTACCATATTATGTGAAATGACACATGAAAGAACTACTCAAATGGTCACTCTTGTCAATACGCCCCCAAGCTGATCAGACTGTATTTCACAATCTCTTCTTTCACTGTTGTTTATACAGTTGCTTAACAATTATTGTGATTTTATGGTTCGTCCAATCTGAATGGATTTACAAATCCATCAGCAGAATACACAACCCCCTTTGTCATTGTTTATATATATATATACATTTGACGATTATTGTCAACATTACATTTTAAAATAGAAGATTATTGCATTTTCCATAAAGAAAACACCCATTGAAACATTCATTTCGTAGACAGACAAAATGCTGGTTGTAAATGTTCTTAAGGGAAGAAATTTTGATAAATAGTTGAGAGTTCCATGGACAGCAAAGAAAACAAACGAGACAGTCTTGATGGAGGCAGACACAAGTAGATCACTCATAAGGAAGATTAGGAAAAGACAAGCAACATTTATAGGCCATTTTATGAGGAAGGGGGATTTGGAGCACCTGGTCACAACGGGAAAGCTGGAGGGAAAAGAGAGCACCAGGTAAACCCAGGGAGAAAATGCTGGACGGACTTGCAGAGTGGCTGGGGATGAAGAGGGTGGGGGAGATGCTGGGGGCAACGAGAGATAGAGATGGTTGGAAGTCCATGGTTGGAAGTCCATGGTCGCCAACGCCATGCGGCAGGGCACCTGATGATGATGATGATGAGTTTTACATTTTCAGTGTTCATTTATAAAAATAAAAAAAAAGCAGAAATATATTCATTTAGTGGACGCAGAGATTTTGTCAGTGAATTTCAGTTTTATATTTTATTAAGAGAACAGTTTTGATAACCATGGCAGCAAGCACGCAGGTAATAATCGTCGTCGGCCTCTTTACATCTCAGGAGATGATAGTCTGCACCAGGAGGCGTTGTGGTCATGACGTGCACTTTCTGCTGTGGCTGTGCAGGCCGATTCTTGAGTGGCAATCTCTGTCACATCTGCCACATACAAACTGAGTCACTGTTGTCTGGTTTCTGGAACGTTGCTTGCGAAGAGCCCTTTTCTCATCTGCGCTTTCTGCTCTCCTCCGCTCCGCATTCACAACGCCTTGCTGAACGGCTGTCCGCCACGCTGCCCTGTCTTCCGCCAGAGTCTCCCAAGAGCCTGGGTCAATCCCTGAGCTTCTAAGGTCCCTTTTGCATGCGTCTACAAAGCGTAGCTGTGGGCGTCCTGGAGTTCGCTTCCGGTTTGCCAGTTCGCCGTAGAGAACGTCT
>JAPXFY010000013.1:89282812-89290312 GCA_030674185.1 Monoplex corrugatus | reverse complement strand
ACAGAGAGAGAGAGACAGACAGAGAGACAGAGAGAGACAGGGAGAGAGAGACAGAGAGAGACAAAGAGAGAAAGACAGAGAGAGAGAGAGAGATAGAGAGAGATAGAGACAGACAGGCAGACAGACAGAGAGAGAGGGCGAGAGAGAGAGAGAGAGAGAGAGAGAGAGAGACAGACAGACAGAGAGAGAGAGACAGAGACAGAGAGAGAGGCGTGAAAGAGGGAGGGCGAGAGGGGAAGAGAGAGAAAGAGAGAGAGATAGAGACAGATAGATAAATAGATAGATAGATAGATAGAGAGAGAGAGAGAGAGAGAGAGAGAGAGAGAGAGAGAGAGAGAGGGCAGACAGACAGACAGACAGAGACAGAGACAGAGAGAGAAAGAGGTTTCAGTTTTTCCCTGCTCAAAATATATTCTATGTTCTCAATACTACAAATGCAAAGTGATGGATAAGATCCAAAATGATCATGGCCTAGCCGTCTACATGAGCATTAGACCTTGCAAGCTGGTAAGGTGGACAAGGGAGGTAGTCTCCAATTTTGTCCTTCCACCAATATAAACAAACTGAATTTGAGTCCATCGAGATTCGCTCTCATTATCTTTAACGAATCAGAGAATTTATGAGCCAGGTTATTGGGATAGGCCGCAAACCTACGAGCTCAGGTTGTCACATAATGGAACACTATCATACCATTGTAGCCCGACCCAGACTGAGATGAAATGAAAATGGATTCCAGACTACGCTGAAAAGTAATTTATGGGAGTGTCCTCGGTGAGACATTAGTTCCGCGTACTGACTACTGCTGGCAGCGAAACCTTCTGTATTCTGTTATTTGATGCTCTCTGTCTCTGTCCTTGTCTGTCCCTGTCTGTCTGTTTGTCTGTCTGTCTCTCTCTGTCTCTGTCTGTCTCTCTCTGTCTCTGTCTTTCTTTCTCTGTCTTTCTTTCTCTCTCTCTCTGTCTCTCTCTCTGCCTCTCTCTTTCTTTCTCTCTCTCTCTCTGTCTGTCTCTCTCTCTCTCCCTTTCTCTCGCTCTCTCTTTTTCTCTCTCTTCCCCTCTCGCTCTCCTTCTTTCTCGCCTCTCTCTCTTTCTCTCTCTCTCTTTTTGTCTCTCTCTGTCTCTGTCTGTCTCTCTGTGGTCTGTCTCCTTGCCTGTCTGTGCTGCAGTATAGTACATGTATGTAAGCATTGTAGACTCCTTAAAGGACTTCTTTAATGTTTCTCAGATTGCAATTTTCACAGTTTTGCAAGACATCAATGTATTTCAGCTTGTATAATTATGGGTATGGAAAAGAATTTTTAAAAGGATTTTAGACTTGAAAGAATGATCGTGAGCTTTGATTTGTAATAGTTGTCTTTCGAATTAAACTTGGGATTATTTAACGTGGTGTTAGCCAGATATGGCTTTAGTAGTCGGCTGGGCTATAAGCAATATGACCTTGAACATAAAAGTGCCAGGATGTTATAAAGAGTCAAGGACTCTGAGCGACAGTGAAGCCACATCATCATCATCATCATCATCAGGTGCCTTGCTGCATGGCGTTGGCAATCATGGACTTCCATCTGTCTCTATCTCTTGTTGTCTCAAGCATCTCTTCCACCCTCCCTGTCTTAAGCCACTCTGCAAGTCCGTCTAGTATCTTCTCCCTGGGTCTACCCGGTGCTCTCTTTCCCTCCAGCTTTCCCGTTGTGACCAGGTGCTCCAATTCCCCTTTCCTCATAAAATGGCCTATAAATGTTGCCTGTCTTTTCCTAATCTTCCTTATGAATGATCTACTTGTGTCTGCCTCCATCAAGACTGTCTCGTTTGTTTTCTTTGCTGTCCATGGAACTCTCAACATTCTTCTTAGAAACCACATCGTCTACCAGAAACAACTCTGCATGGCAGCTGGATCTGGTAGGTAGAGCTCAGTAGTGCCTGTTCTCATCCTACATACCCAATAAACTACCTTCTCATGACAGTTTGCGGATCCAGGCTGAATGAGGTGTGCCCTGTGCATTGAAGTATCGTTCTTGTTCTATGTATATATTATATATATATATATATATATATATATATATATATATATATATATATATATATATATATACCCGTTGGTCTTGTGGTCAAGCTATGAAAGATAGTACAAAAACAAAACAAAGCAAAACAAAAAACATGCATAAATATGAATGGCATTTGTCGTTTTAGGGGATAAAACGCCAAGATCCCAAAGGGTGCAACAATGAAAATTAGAGAGCAGACTACATTTTCGTGTTTCTTCTGTTCATTTGAACCATCATGGGTGTTGAGGGGGAGAAAGATCTCAAAGTCAGCAAGGAGCTGGAAGACCTGAAAAGCACAAGGACCTTGTGATGTCAAGGTCTCATCGACACTGTCGTCCCACGTTTTCCTTGGTGTGCCTCTGGCTTTAAATCTCGCTATCTGTTTGTTATACGCTCGCTGAGTCAGCTGGGGGGAGTACATTTTGGTCAGATGACCAAGAACAGTTGATTCTGTCCTAATGGATGTAATGGTGGACTGGTGTTTTTTTCCCAGCATTTTCCTGTTCTTGATGTTTCTGATCATGTCACGTCTGGTCCTGTTGGCATCGCTTCTTAATTAAACAACGTATGTTATGTGTGGCGGTAGATAGTTACAGCGCATCTGTATACCTGAGACGAAGTACATACCAAACAAACAGATAGACAAACGAACGAACGAACAAACAAACAATCAAACAGACAAACAAACATTCTAACCAATAAATCAATCAATCAATCAATAAATCAGTCAATCAATCAATCAGTCAATCAACCAACCAACCAACCAACCAAGCAACCAAGCAACCAACCAAGCAAACAAGCAAACAAGCAAGCAAGCAAGCAAGCAAGCAACCAAGCAAACAAGCAAACAAGCAAGCAAGCAAACAAACAACCAACTAACCAACCAACCAACCAACCAACCAACCAGCCAACCAACCAACCAACCAAGCAAACAAGCAAACAAGCAAGCAAGCAAGCAACCAAGCAAGCCACCAACCAACCAACCAACTAACCAACCAACCAACCAACCAACCAATCAACCAACCAACCAACCAAGCAAGCAAGCAAGCAAGCAAGCAAGCAAGCAAGCAACCAACCAACCAACCAACCAACCAGCCAACCAACCAACCAACCAACGAAACTCACAGTCAACAGCAACAAACAGACAACAACACAAGGCTAAAAAATCCATCACTTATATGACTTCAGTCTTTGAAAAGCAGATAAAAAAATCATTACACATGTGACTCCAGTCTTAAAACAGTCAATATTACAAGGCTAAAAATCCATCACACATGTGACTCCAGTCTTATAACAGTCAATAACACAAGTCTCAAACATCCATCACACATGTGACTCCAGTCTTATAACAGTCAATAACACAAGTCTCAAACATCCATCACACATGTGACTCCAGTCTTATAACAGTCAATAACACAAGTCTCAAAAATCCACCACACATGTGACTCCAATCTTATAACAGTCAATAACACAAGGCTAAAAATCCATCACACATGTGACTCCAGTCTTAAAACAGACAAAAACACAAGTCTAAAAAATCCACCACACATGTGACTCCAGTCTTAAAACAGACAATGACACAAGTCTCAAAAATCCATCACACATGTGACTCCAGTCTCAAAACAGACAATGACACAAGTCTCAAAAATCCATCACACATGTGACTCCAGTCTCAAAACAGACAATGACACAAGTCTCAAAAATCCATCACACATGTGACTCCAGTCTCAAAACAGACAATGACACAAGTCTCAAAAATCCACCACACATGTGACTCCACTCTTATAACAGACAATGACACAAGTCTCAAAAGTCCACCACACATGTGACTCCAGTCTTAAAACAGACAATGACACAAGTCTCAAAAATCCACCACACATGTGACTCTAGTCTTAAAACAGTCAATAACACAATTCTCAAAAATCCACCACACATGTGACTCCAGTCTCAAAACAGACAATGACACAAGTCTCAAAAATCCACCACACATGTGATTCCAGTCTTAAAACAGACAATAACACAGGGCTAAAAAATCCACCACACAAGTGACTCCAGTCTTAAAACAGACAATGACAAGGCTAACAAAATCCACCACACAAGTGACTCCAGTCTTAAAACTATCTGCCAAGAACGCAGGCGGACAAACACAAAACATATTTCACACAAACACAGACAGATGATAGACATACTGTAAAACGTACCAGCAGTTTTTTTGGCAAGGGCAAAAGCTGACAGCAGCGATAAACAGTACAATAGCTGTGAAATATAAGACAAAAGGCCACACATGCACTCACTGTCGACTTACCAAATATAAACGATGGTTCACGTGCTATACTCTGGCTCTAGACTATATGTGACCTCCCATCACGAAATCAGTCTTAACTCGCAGTCAGCCGAACAGCACCAGGAGCTGAAAAGGTGACTGAGGGTCTATCTGGGGTGTTTTGACTTTTTCTGAAAATTGATTTCTGTAGACTATAATCTATCCCCCACAGAATTCTTTTTCTTGAAAAAGTATTATTAATCAATTTAAAATGGTATTTTAATGCACCGATCGCAGCAGAAAGAACGCAGTTTCCTACCAAAAGTACCTATTTTTGTCTTTTATTATAAACCGTAACCTGTACAGTACCCGCACATGTAATATACTGACGGAAAGCTCTTTGGTGCACCTTTCAGATAATGACAGCGAAAACTAGAAACAAACTGAGTCAAAGCCACCAAATAAATAAATTTAAGGAAAATGTGTAGGAGAGCACACAAAAACTTTAGAGGCCGTTTTCTCAAAATGGCCGTCATACAACTTAATGACTTTAAACATACATAACTTCTACATTTTTTTGATTACAAGCTTTATTCAAGTAGCAAAATAATCAGCAGAATGTACACTTTCCAGTGATATGTATTTCTCAAAATGCCCAAAATGCTAGTTAAGACTGATTTCGTGGTGGGAGGTCACATATGTACTGCGAAGTAGAAAAGCTTTTTATTTACGGTGGATGAAAGGATTCCTGCATTAGTTGTGACAGCTGAAAAGTTTGGTTAGAAACGGGAATCAGACTGGTAAACAAACATCTATTGTACACATGTGTGTGCGTGCATTCGCGTATGAGTGCATGCATCTCCTCTAAATCACATGTATGGTTACACGTACGTTACGTACACATCCACGCGCGCGCGCGGACACACACACACACACACACACACACACACACACACACACACACACACAACACACACACACACACACACACACACACACATACACACACGTTCACACATTTACACACACACACACACACACACACACACACACACACACACACACACACACACACACGCGCGCGCGCGCGCACTGACACTCACACTCGTCTGCGTGTATTATAACTGACAAAAATGTTACAAGTTTATTCTTTGCCGTCTCCATAAACAGACTGGATTAAGACCAAAAGAGAAACAGAACAATAGGAGGGAAAAAAGCAGACAAAGACAGACATACAGACAGACAGAAAGACAAACAGACAGACAGGCAGACAGACAGACAGACAGACAGACAAACTGAAAGACAGAAAGTAAATAGTAGACTAATCACAACAGTGAAAATAGAATTAAAATATTGTGCGAAGTTCCCGAATAAAAGATGATTTTACTTTGAGGCAACTTTTTGATCTGTGCGACCTTGACCTTAGCGCCGTAACTTTCAAATCTGTATTATTCCGATTCCTGAAAGTCTACAGCTTTAAATTGTTTGTAAAGATCCCCCCATCCCACCCCCTCCCCCGAGAGCTGAAAAATCTTGTTCAAATATTTTTTTTGTCACAGACAGGCAGACAGACAGAATGACACACAGACAGGCAGGCACTTCATATTCATATCCATATTAATATTCATATCCATATTAATATTCATATCCATATTAATATTCATATCTATATTCGTATTCATTTCTTTTGTTACAGTGGGTTTACCATATGAAACTCGGGATGCTCTCCCCTCTGAGACCATGTCGACACAGCGCAGGGCAAACGAAAAAACATTTTTGACGAATACTTCAGAAAGGCAAGAAGAGTTATTGGCTTTCAAGAGCAAGGACCTGGAAATCAACCTATCTCTCCAATGAAGAATGGTCGGAGCTTACAATTTTGTGCCTTGCGGCTGCGTCTATACTAGCTGAATGGGTAGCGCAAACTGTTGGATTTGAGAAATTCTACATGGGAGGTAACTCCTACTCTCAAGAGTTATGTTACTTAGTTACTATTTAAAATTCTCCCTGCTTCCCTCTTATTTCCTTTGGTGTTACATATATACCTTGGAAGCAACCCTGTATATACTCTGTCTTGTCTATGTGTGCGTATTTGATCAGTTCAAGAATAAAAGATTGCGTCAATCTTGAACATAAGACCAATATATTGTATGAATTTCTCTCCTCCCTCGTGGTTGTGTGTGGGTGTAGTTGCAGGGTAGACTTGGCCAATTGGGAATTCAATTGTTTCGAGAAATGTTCTGAGCTTACAGTCCTGTGCCTTGCGGGCTGCGTCTATGCTAGCTGAATGGGTAGCGCAAACTGTGATGGATTTGAGAAATTCTACATGGAAAATAAATCCAACTCTCAAAAGAGTTAATGTTACTTAGTTAATATTTCTCCAATATTTTATACCAGGGTAGCCGGGCAAATGCTCTGCTCTTCACGATTTTCAACTGCTGTGGGATAATATTAATGTGCGTAGGCTATAATACTGAGGAGAAAAGTCAAGGTCTCAAAGGGGAACGAACCATGGAACCTGGAGTTTAGTTACTGACAGGCGAACGTATGAAACATTCTGCAACTGTTGTCCCTTCTTCTTTCTCTTCAACTGATATGAGAGCGATAGAGAGAGAGAGAAAGAGCGAGAGAGAGAGAAACAGACAGACAGAGAGAGAAGGGCGAGAAAGAGGGAGAGCGAGAGGGGAAGAGAGAGAGAGAGAGAGAGAGAGAGACAGACAGACAGACAGAGAAAGAGAAGGGCGAGAAAGAGGTAGAGCGAGAAGGAAAGAGAGAGAGAGAGAGAGAGAGAGAAATGGAGAGAGAGAGAGAGATAACGACGATGACAAGAGAAGGCAAAACAGGTTTCAGAGAGAGAGAGAGAGAAAGAGAGAGAGAGAGAGAGAGAGAGAGAGAGAGACAGAGACAGAGAAATGGGAATGAAAAAAAAAGGGAGACAAGAAGAAAGTGCATCTGATCAGAAAACGAAATCCAGGGTTGACCCATGGATGTAAACAGATGGCAAATGCCACACAACATTCGGGTCAAAACTATACGACGGTGGATACCACATCTCTTCTTTGCCACCACCACAAGTTCCAAAACATCACACATACACCATCTTGTCTCTTCTGTTCATTTGTTTATTTGTTTGGTTTCCTCATAATGCAATCTAGACAATGGGGGCCGAAAGGTCTGTGCTGTATCTCTGCAGCAG
>JAPXFY010000013.1:89260312-89267812 GCA_030674185.1 Monoplex corrugatus | reverse complement strand
CTCTGTCTCAGCCTCTGTCTCTGTATCTCTCTCTCTCCCACTCTCACTCACTCACACACTCACTCATTCATTCACTCACTCACTCACTCTCTCTCTCTTTCTCTATGTCTGTCTGTCTATTTGTCTTTCTCTCTCTGTCTCTCTGTCTCTCTGTCTCTCTCTGTCTCTCTCTGTCTCTCTCTGTCTCTCTCTCTCTCTCTCTCCGTGTCAGCTCTGTATGAGTGAACGTTTATGAAACTTTAAAGTAGCTGTGGGTATGTACTGCTGCAGCCCCAAGAGAGGGACATCACAGACCCAGGCGTTGGCACTGAAAAACCGTTCACCTAATTTTTGGCCAAAGCTGTGGACTGTTGAGAAGTCTGTAAAGCTGAAGGTCAAAAGATAAAGCTGTGTAAGGTCAAAGTGACCCGGACGAAAAGAAAAAGCCTAAAAAAAAACTGACTTATTTCAAGCACCTGTGTGAACAACACTTACTCATTAACCTCTGACAACATTGACAATCTATTTTCACTATTGTGACAGGTATATGAGTTAGTTATCAATTAAAATCAGGAAGAGAGTTCTTGAATGTTATATAGAACCAATACTGTTGTACGGATGCGAGGCGTGGACAGTCAACAAACAAAGCCAGAACAAGATTGAGACAGCCGAGATGTGGTTTCTAAGAAGAATGTTGAGAGTTCCATGGACAGCAAAGAAAACAAGCGAGACAGTCTTGATGGAGGCAGACACAAGTAGATCACTCATAAGGAAGATTAGGAAAAGACAGGCAACATTTATAGGCCATTTTATGAGGAAGGGGGATTTGGAGCACCTGGTCACAACGGGAAAGCTGGAGGGAAAGAGAGCACCGGGTAGACCCAGGGAGAAAATGCTGGACGGACTTGCAGAGTGGCTGGGGACGGGGAGGATGGGGGAGATGCTAGGGGCAACGAGAGATAGAGGCAGATGGAAGTCCATGATCGCCAACGCCATGCAGCAGGGCACCTGATGATGATGATATGTGTTAGTCCCACAATCTCAGTTTGTGTTGGAGCTCTGTTGCATCATCACTACCATCCAAAGTCTTATCATCATGGCACTGTGTTGCGAAGAAATCTCAGATTCTGTGGCCTTTTATGCCATACTGTCATGGTCATCTTAATGTCGTTGTGTTGGGATTGTTCTAGAACTGAAAGGACCCGTGTGGATGAAGTGAAACAGAAGCGGTGCAGAAAGTAAGAAAGCATTGTTTTGCAAACAAATAAGCAAGCAAGCAAGCAAGCGAGCGAGCAAGCAAATAATCAAGCATGCAAGAAAACAAGCAAGCAAGCAAGTAAGCAAGCAAACAAACAAATAAACTATCAAGCAAGCAAGCAATCAAGCAAGCAAGTAAGCAAGCAAGCAAACAAATAAACAAATAAATAAACAATCAAGCAAGTAAGAAAGAAAGCAAACCAACACATAAACAAACATACAAACACATAAACAATCAATCAAGCAAGCAAGCAATCAAAAAAGCAAGCAGGCAAACAAACAAACAAACGAAAAAACAATCTATCAATCAAGCAAGCAAACAAGCAAGCAAACAAACAAACACACACACACAGCCTACCAACCAACCAGCCAACCAACCAACCAACCAACCAACCAACCAACCAACCAACCAACCAACCAACCAACCAACCAACCAACCAACCAAATTGAAGAAACCAAATAAAACGAATAAAACGAAAAACTCCACCGTTATTCAAAAGATCGATGAAGATGGCCTCTGACTACCACACTGGTTTGTCTGAGACAGCAGTGAAAAGACGAAGGAGAAGATGATTGTAGAGGTTACTGCAGTGTTCATTATCGTTGCGGATGCCACTGGAAAAAAGAGAGAGATATCCTTAACTCAGAGGTCGCCCAGACACACGACATCTTAATTCCAGATCTCGTTTTACAGATGTTCCTGAAACAAGCATTGGAATCCAGATTATTTCGGTCTTACATACAAACCTCCATAAACTTTTAAACAAGCTCTACTGTTATGAATGACTGATATTCTTATTAAAAAGTTTTACTTCTCTTTGTAAGAAACGCTCGTGCAGAATCATACTTATTTTACATATCACTCATCAAAGACAGTATATTGATTTATCACGCATGCACAATGAGCCAAATGTGCATGAAATTTAGAGTTTTCCCTTAGTTTATATTGTACATAACTATTCATTCAATGTTGTTAATCAAAACAGGAGTTGATAGTGGAATGCAATGTCACTGTCATTGGGATGAAGAGCTGAGAGAGGGATCTATCTATCTGTCTATCTATCTGTCTATCTATCTATCTGTGTATCTATTTATCTATCTATCTATCAATCTACCTACCTACCTACCTACCTACCTACCTATCTACCTACCTATCTATCTATCTATCTATTTATTTATCTATCTATCTATCTATCTACCTACCTACCTATCTATCTATGTATCTATTTATCTATCTATCTATCAATCTACCTACCTACCTACCTACCTACCTACCTACCTATCTACCTACCTATCTATCTATCTATCTATTTATTTATCTATCTATCTATCTATCTATCTATCTACCTACCTACCTATCTACCTATCTATCTATCTATCTATCTATCTATCTATCTATCTATCTATATATCTATCTATCTTCCTATCTGTCTGCCTGTCTATCTAATTATCTATCTATCTATCTATCTATCTATCTATCTATCATCTATCCATCCATCCATCCATCCATCCATCCATCATCCATCCATCCACCCACCCATCCATCCATCCATCCATCCATCTATGTATGTATGTATGTATGTATATATGTATGCATGTATATATGTATGTATGTATCTATCTATCTGTCTGTCTGTCTGTCTATCTATCTATCTGTCCGTCCGTCCGCCCGTCTGTCTGTCTGCCTGTCTGTTATTACACAATCGAGAAAACAAAAAGATTTCTTACCAACAAATAACTATGAATTAAAATCGGGAAGATATTTTTTTCAGTCTTATATGGAACCAATACTGTTGTAAAGATGCGAAGCCTGGACAATCAACAAGCAAAGCCAGAACAAGATTGAGGCAGAAGAAATGTGGTTTCTAGGAAGAATGTTAAGAGTTCCATGGACGGCAAAGAAAACAAACGAGACAGTGTGGAAAGAAGCAAACACAAAAGGAACATTAATGAAGAAGGTTAGTTAAAGACACTAAACATTTATAGGACATTTTTTGAAGCAAGAGAAATTTGAGCACCTGGTTACAACAGGAAAACTTGAGTGGAAAAAGAACCCTGTGGTTGGTCCAGGGACAAATTACTAATCAGTTTTGCGGGATGGATGAAGACAGATAGGGTAGATCTACCTGCAGCGACAAAAGATACAATTGTATGGAGGGCCATAATCGCCTTGCGGCATGGTATGTGGTGATCATGATTTCTCTCTCTCTCTCTCTCTCTCTCTCTCTCTCCTCTCTCTCTCTGTCCCTCTCTCTTTCTCTGTCTGTCTGTCTGTCTCTCTGTCTCTCTCTCTCTCTGTCTATCTGTCTCTCTCTGTCTCTCCTCTCTCTGTCTCTCCTCCCTCTCTTTCTCTCTCTCTCTCTCTTTCTCTCTCTCCCCCCTCTCTCTCTGTCTCTGTCTCTGTCTCTCTCCCTTCTCTCTCTTTCTGTCTATCTTTCTTTCTGTTTTTCTCTCTCTTTCTCTCTCTGGCTCTCTTTCTGTGTGTGTGCGTGCGCGTGTGTGTGTATGTGCGTGTGTATTAGTGTGTGTACGTGTGTGTTTGCATGTGTGTGTTTGTATGTATGTGTGTGTGCGTGCGTACGTGTTTGTATGTATGTGTGTGTGTGTTGTTGTTGTCGTCGTTGTTGTGTGTGTGTGTGTGTGTATGAATACGTGTGTGTAGACCGACAAATCTATCTACATAACATGAGAGGCATACAGGCAGACATGCAGGCAGATAAACTGACAGATACATATTTCTGCATTCAGAAACTTCAGTTCCCACTTTTCCTGCCTCGTAAACATCTCTGGAGAGGATGTAAGAAATGATCGTTGATTGCATGAAGCCTGCAGACACAAGTTTTTCAAACGAACGCCATTTGTATCGATGCTACCCTCAACAATGTCCTTCCTTCTGTTTCCTTGCGTTCATTTTCAATTTCACCCTTTCCACTTTTTCGTTTTTGAATAATCAGAATATATAGTTTGTGATTGCCTGCCCATCAGCAACATATAGGTACATACATACATACATACATACTTACGTACGTACGTACGTACATGCGTACATACATATATACATGCATGCATGCATACACATATACATACATACATACATATATACGTACGTACGTACGTACATACATACATACGTACGTACGTACGTACGTACATACATACATAAATACATGCATACATACATACATACATACATACATCCATCCATACATGCATGCATGCATACATATATACATACATACATACATACATACATACGTACGTACATACATACATACACACATACATACATACATACATACGTACATACATACATACATGCATACATACATACATACATACATACATACGTACATACTTACATACATACATACATACATACATACGTACATACATACATACATACACACATACATACATACATACATACATACACACATACATACATACATACATACACACATAAATACACACATACATACATACATACACACACAAACATACATACACACATACATACATACATACATACATACATACATACATACATACATACATACATACATACATACAGGAAAGGGGTGAGGCAGAACTCAAAACTGAACTCAGTATAGCTAACAGTACTAAATACCTAATACTACAAGGTACAATTTTCTAAGTCACAATTTTTCTTTTATCTTTCATTTTGTGTTATGTAGATGTTTCTGAAAGGTTGTTGGCTTGGTTTTCAACATATTAAGATGTTCCTGGTACTGAAAGAAATGCGAAGGAAGATTTTGGTTTCAAATGAGAATTGCTCAGCTATATCAGACTTGCATTAAACAACAGATTACATATAAAGCTTCTGGCTAGATTCTAGACTATTTAATCTATACATGTAATACTTAGTTTTTCTGTATTGTTGGTGTTCATGATGAATACATTTTTCTTCAGGAAAAGAAGCCTTTTGAATCTTATATGAGCATTGTTCCTCAGGAACTATTAATGAACAATTGTTTCATATTTTCTTCTTTGGTTGACATTCCATCCAGTTTCCAAATGTATTTGGAAGATTGCTTGTAAAGTTACTTTGAAATGCAATTTGCAAACAAATGTTTGGTTGATAGTTCATTTTGAAATTTCTTGTTATCACATGCAACATTTTTTCAGTGACGTCATTTCAAACTGTGTCTCCAAGTTTTAAAATGTGGATGAGATTAATGCTTTCATCAGACAGTAGCAAGGAATACACTGTCTGGTTATATTTGACAAAAAGCTCACATAAAGAAAAAAAGCAACACAAGTCATCATCATCATCATGTGCCCTGCCACATGGCGTTGGCGATCATGGCCCTAGCATCTATCCCGTGTTGCCACAAGCACATCTTCCATTCTCTCTGTTCTCAGCCACTCTGCAAGTCTGTCCAATAATTTCTCCCTGGGTCTACTTGGTGTTCTCTTTCCCTCCAGTTTTCCTGTTGTGACTAGGGGTTCTAATTCCCCTTTCCTCATAAAAGGCCTATAAATGTTGCCTGTCATTTCCTAATCTTCCTTATCAACGATCTTCTTGTGTCTGCCTCTATCAAGACTGTCTCGTTTGTTTTCTTTGCTGTCCATGGAACTCTCAACATTCTTCTTAGAAACCACGTCTCGGCTGCCTCAATCTTGCTCTGGCTTTGCGTGTTGACTGTCCACGCCTCACAACCGTATAACAGTATCGGTTCTATTTAAACATTCAAGATCTCTCTTCCTGATGTTAACTGATAGGCCTTTGTTGATAAGCAAGGTTTTCGTCTTCTTCAATGCTGTTTTGGCAACACAAGTAGCATTAACAAAGGCCAACTCAAACAGGTGATCAACAACAAAACTATCTCCAAACTCCAGAAGCCGAGACGCTTACGAAACAAAGTCCAGACGTTTCTCTGTCTTCCAGCAAAGAAGAGGTTAATTGAGGTTAGCTCCCTTTGGTAACTGGGTCGAAAGAAGTAATAGAACTTTAGCTCTTTGTTTAACGACATCAACGGAAGGACAGGGAGATGGAATGGAAAGATAACCCCTCATTCTCGCCGAGGAAACCATTTTGACATTTGGGCGAAAGGTAAGAGAGCACGAGGGGGTTGACCTACAAACATGTTTGGTATTAGTTGGCTTGTGTCCGTGTTGGTCTTGTGACTTTCACTTTCTCTCCATTTTCCTTTTTCCCTGACTGTGTTCTCTCTCTCTCTTTCTCTCCCTCTCTCTCTCCCTCTCTCTCTCCCTCTCTCCCCCTCTCTCTCCCTTTATCTCTCTCCCCCTCTCTCTCCTCCCTCTCCCTCCCTTTATCTCTCTCTCCCTCTCTCTCTCCCTCTCTCTTTTTCTTTATCTCTCTCTCTCCCTCTCTCTCTCCCTTTATCTCTCTCTCCCTCTCTCCCTTTATCTCTCTCCCCCTCTCTCTCTCCCCCCTCTCTCACTTTATCTCTCTCTCCCTCTCTCTCTCCCTTCATATCTCCCTCTCTCTCTCCCTCTCTCTCTCCCTCTCTCTCTCCCTCTCTCTCTCCCTTTATCTCTCTCCCCTCTCTCTCTCCCTTTATCTCTCTCTACCTCTCTCACTCCCTTTATTCTCTCTCCCTCTCTCTCTCCCCCTCTCTCTCCCCCTTCTCTCTCCCTCTCTCTCTCCCTCTCTCTCTCTCTCTCCCTCTCTCTCTCCCTTTATCTCTCTCTCCCTCTCTCTCTCTCCCTTTATCTCTCTCTCCCTCTCTCTCTCCCCCTTTATCTCTCTCTCCCTCTCTCTCTCCCCCTTTATCTCTCTCTCCCTCTCTCTCTCCCCTCTCTCTCCCCCTCTCTCTCTCCCTTTATCTCTCTCTCCCTCTCTCTCTCCTCCCTTTAGATCTCTCTCCCTCTCTCTCTCCCTTTATCTCTCTCCCTCTCTCTGTCTCCCTCTCTCTCCCTTTATCTCTCTCTCCCTCTCTCTCTCCCTCTCTTTCTCTCCCTCTCTCTCCCTTTATCTCTCTCTCCCTCTCTCTCTCCCTTTATCTCTCTCCCTCTCTCTCTCCCTTTATCTCTCCCTCTCTCTCTCCCTTTATTTCTCTCTCTCTTTATTTCTCTCCCCCTCTCTCTCTCCCTTTATCTCTATCTCTCTCCCCCCTCTCTCTCCCTTTATCTCTCTCTCCCTCTCTCTCCTCTCCCTTTATCTCTCTCCCTCTCCCTTTATCTCTCTCCCTCTCTCTCTCCCCCTCTCTCTCTCCCTTTATCTCTCTCTCTCCCTCTCTCTCTCCTCTCTCTCCCCTCTCTCTCTCTCTTTATCTCTCT
>JAPXFY010000013.1:89237812-89240312 GCA_030674185.1 Monoplex corrugatus | reverse complement strand
CTCTCTCTCTCTTTCTCTCTCTCTCCCCCTCTCTCTCTGTCTCTGTCTCTCTCTCTCCCTTCTCTCTCTTTCTGTCTATCTCTCTTTCTGTTTTTCTCTCTCTGGCTCTCTTTCTGTGTGTGTGCGTGCGCGTGTGTGTGTATGTGCGTGTGTGTGTGCGTGCGTGTGTGTTTGCATGTGTATGTTTGTATGTGTGTGTGTGTGTGCGTGTGTGTTTGTATGTGTGTGTGTTGTTGTTGTTGTTGTGTTGTGTTGTGTGTGTGTGTGTTTGTATATGTGTGTGTTTGTTTGTCTCTGTGTGTGTGTGTGTGTGTGTATGTGTGTGTGTGCGTGCGTACGTGTTTGTATGTATGTGTGTGTGTGTTGTTGTTGTTGTCGTTGTTGTGTGTGTGTGTGTGTGTGTGTGTATGAATACGTGTGTGTAGACCGACAAATCTATCTACATAACATGAGAGGCATACAGGCAGACATACAGGCAGATAAAATACATATTTTTGCATTCAGAAACTTCAGTTCCCACTTTCCCTGCCTCGTAAACATCTTTGGAGAGGATGTAAGAAATGATCGTTGATTGCATGAAGCCTGCAGACACAAGTTTTTCAAACGAACGCCATTTGTATCGATGCTACCCTCAACAATGTCCTTCCTTCTGTTTCCTTGCGTTCGTTTTCAATTTCACCCTTCCACGTTTTCGTTTTTGAATAATTAGAATATGTAGTTTGTGATTGCCTGCCCATGAGCAACATATAGGTACATGCATACATACATACATACATACATACATACATACATACGTACGTACGTACGTACATACATAATACATACATACATACATACTTACATACGTACGTACATACATATATACGTACACACATATATACATACATACACACGTACATACGTATATACATACATACATACATACATACGTACATGCAAACATACATACATACATACACACATACATACATACGTACATACAGGCAGGAAAGGGGTGAGGCAGAACTCAAAACTGAACTCAGTATAGCTAATACTACTAAATACCTAATACGCATGCAAGCACACACTCACACACACACACACACACACACACACACACACACACACACACACACACACACATACACACACACACACACACATACACACACACCACACACACACATACACACACACACACACACACACATACACACACACACACACACACACACACACACACACATACACACACACACACACACACACACACACACACACATTCTTACATACACACACGCGCACAGCAACGCACACGCACGCACATACACACGTACACACACACACACACACACACACACACACACACACACACACACACATACGCAAGCACACACACCAGCAATATATAAACACAGTATGCCTCTTTATTCATATGAAAAATCTGTTAATCTTTCTTCATTACATGTCAGTGTTTAAATTTTAATATTCTGTGGTTTCTTATGTGTCTTCTTACTTGTATAGCTTTAATGTTTGTTGTTATCTTATTGTGTATGTAATTGTGAACATTTTTTATCACCTTTTGCCTTTCTCGCGAAATGTAAAGCGCTGGTGAGCATGTTTTTATATGGAATATGCGCTGTACAAATAAACATTATTATTATTATTATTATTATTATTATTATTATTATTATTATTACAAGGTAAAATTTTCTAAGTCACAATTTTTCTTTTATCTTTCATTTTATGTTATGTAGATGTTTCTGAAAGGTTGTTGGCTTGGTTTTCAACATATTAAGATGTTCCTGGTACTGAAAGAAATGCTAAGGAGGGATTTAGTTTCAAATGAGAATTGCTCAGCTATATCAGACTTGCATTAAACAACAGATTACATAAAAAGATTCTGGCTAGATTCTAGACTATTTAATCTATACATGTAATAATTAGTTTTTCTGTATCGTTGGTGTTCATGATGAATACATTTTTCTTCAGTAAAAAAGAAGCCTTTTGAATCTTATATGAGCATTGTTCCACAGCAACTATTAATAATGAACAATTGTTTCATATTTTCTTCTTTGGTTGACATCCCAGTTTTCAAATGTATTTGGAAGATTGCTTGTAAAGTTACTTTGAAATGTAATTTGCAAACAAATGTTTGGTTGATAGTTCATTTTGAAATTTCTTGTTATCACGTACAACATTTTTTCAGTGACGTCATTTCAAACTGTGTCTCCACGTTTTAAAAAATTGGATGAGATTAATGCTTTCATCAGACAGTAGCAAGGAACATACTCTCTGGTTATATATCTGAAAAAAAGCTTACATAAAAAAAGTGCAACACAAGTCGTCATCATCATCATCATATGCCCTGCCGCATGGCGTTGGTGATCATGAGCCTCCATATGTATCTATCCCTTGTTGCCGCAAGCACATCTTCCACACTCTCTGTCCTCAGCCACCCAGCAAGTCCGTCCAATATTTTCTCTCTGGGTCTACCTGATGCTCTCTTTCCCTTCAGCTT
>JAPXFY010000013.1:89196776-89204276 GCA_030674185.1 Monoplex corrugatus | reverse complement strand
AGGCCACGCCTCACAACCGTTGTCGTGGGAACGACAAAGGCTAGTGGAGAGACCGTAAACAAACCGAAGGAAGGCAACGGGAAACCACCATCGTATTTTCCCAAGACACATCATGGCCAGAGAAAAGAAGGAAAATAAGTGTAACGACGTAAACAGGGGCTCTATGGAGCACCGTTGTCCGGTAGGGACCGTCATGCTGCCATTTTTGTATTTCCTTAAAAAATGGGGTGGGGGTGTGGGGATGGTGGTTGCACTGTGATCCCCCACCAGTGGTTCTGTCCTATGGATGCTAGTGTGACCTCTTCACTCACTTTTTCCGATACCCGTTGCTGGTCCGGAGATACTGATGGTCTCACAGGGACACTGACGCCGTACTCGCCGCACCTCCCTGTACAGTCCATGTCCGCGGATGAGTTGACTTAATGTAGTGCCACTGAACCGTGAATAATTATCTTTGTCACAGTGTCTCCATAGCCAGACAAAAATCAAACAAAACAGCTGAACCATAGATAAATGACTTTGTCACTGTCTTACCTCAATCGGACGCAGTAAGACATTATCTCTGAACTTTTAAGTAAAATACTCTGTCACTTTTGCGTTGGCTTTATCGAAGAAAGTAGGTTAGGACGTATGATCCGTTAGTAATAGTGTGCCACATCTGTTGTCTGTGCTAGACAAAGTAATGCAGATCATTGAACTGTAAGTGTATGACCCTGTCACTTTCTTACCTGAAGACATAATATCTAACAGTAAATGTGACCTCCCACTACGAAATCAGTCTTAACTAGCATTTTGGGCATTTTGAGATATACATATCACCGGAAAGTGTACATTCTGCTGATTATTTTGGTATTTGAACAAAGCCTGTACTCAAAAAAATGTACAAGTTATGTATGTTTAAAGTCATTAAATTGTATGACGGCCATTTTGAGAAAACGGCCTGTAAAGTTTTTGTGTACTCTCCAACACATTTTCCTTAAATTTCTTTATTTGGTGGCTTTGACCCAGTTTGTTTCTAATTTTTACTGTCATTATCTGAAAGGTGCATCAATGAGCTTTCCGTCAGTATATTACTTGTGTGGTTACTGTACAGGTTACGGTTCATAATAAGAGACAAAAATAGGTACTTTTGGTTGGAAATTGCGTTCTTTCTGCTGCGATCAGTGCATTAAAACACCATTTTAAACTGATTGATAATATTTTTTCAAGAAAAAAAATTCTGTAAGAGATAGATTATAGTCTACAGAAATCAATTTTGAGAAAAAGTCAAAACACCCCAGATAGACCCTCAGTCACCTTTTCAGCTCCTAGTGCTGTTCGACTGACTGCGAGTTAAGACTGATTTCTTTCGTGGTGGGAGGTCACAAATATTTAACAGACATCTTACCAGATGTACATACCATAGTTTAAAACTCAGTTCACAAAATCACGTCTGCAGCATTAACCATTGTATCAGATACCAAAAAGCCAAAAGAATGAGACTGTATCGTCAGCTGAAAGTGTGACCTTATGGGAACCTACGCTAAGTAGATAATGCTAATGTAGTATAATGTGGTCAGCTCGTCCAATAGTTTGAGGTCTCTGTGCTTCACTGAAAAGCCTGAGTGTGTTAATACGCAATACCACCTAAATGAAATGGAGAATAGCACTATACAAGAATAATTAATAATAGCGTGTACTAACATTTTTTTTCATTTTGAGTAGAATGAACCCCAAGATGGTGCCTAATTGTCATGATCACATAGAAGAAGAGTTGCAGAATGGTTCAAACGTTTGCCTGCCAGTGACTAAACTCGAGATTCCACGGTTCTTTAGGCGTAGAGGCCTAGACGTTTCTCCCCAGTTTGTCGGTAAAATCGAACTGAACGTCTAGTCCTTCGGAAGGGGACGAAAAACGAGTCGGACCTGTGTATCTTCTGGCCTGCGCACGCTAAAAATCCTACGGCAATTGAAAATCACGAAGAACACGATTTTCGCACGGCTGGCCATGGTATTAAAATATTGGAGAGACAGGTTTTTCCACCAGTCCCTCCCCGTGAAAGCTAATTAACATTTTTGCTTTTCTAAAGTCTTGGTGCAAACCGGGTGGCGTTGCTATGCGACAACGTGCTGTCAACGGGGAGATCAGCTCGTGTTTCACGTGGTAAATCCACTGCAACAAAAAGAAATGAATATGAATACTCATATGAATAAGATTGTTGTGTCACACTGACGCTTCGTGTTGTAAATATTTCGTGGCAATTTAACCAAAAATCAAAGTTGTTAGGGGCCTGTCCCTTCAGCACAGATGGCTAAGTACTAGGTGCGATTTGTCATTTTGATCTGTTGTAAGTGTACGTATCCTCATGGTTGAAAGAAAAGTGAACATAGCATTGTACTATAAATGCCATATACATCATAAGAACTCTCATAGAAGGATCAGAATAACGATTTGTATTCAGGTTTTGTTGATTGTACCGAGGCTTTTGATCGGGTAAGACACAAAGAATTGATCAGCTAATTGGAAAAGCTCAGTGTTGATGGAAAAGATCAAGAATAATAAGGACTATGTATTGAAGACAAACAGCAGCAATAAAAATAGGAAAAGGTATAAGTTCTTTCCAAAGAAGGTTCAGGCAGGGATGTGTTCTGTTGCCAGATTTGTTTTCACTTTCTAGCGAAGCCAACAAAAGAAACCTAGAAGAAAGCCATGCGATTAAAGGTTGGAGGAAAATGATAATCTTTGTTATGCAGATAACACCGTTCTAAATGCAGAAAACGAAACAGGCCTTCAAAATCTTGTGAATATAGTAGAAACAGAAAGCAGAAATGTTGGGCTAGAGGTAAATAGCAAGAAGACTAAAGAAATGATAAGTAGTAAAACAAACAAACAAACAAACAAACAAACAAACAAACAAACAAACAAACAAACACAAAAAACAAACAAACAAACAAATAAACAAACAAACAAACAAACAAACAGACAAACAAACAAACAAACAAACACAAAAAACAAATAAATAAATAAAGAAAGAAACAAACAAAAACAAAAAACCCCAAGAAACAAAACAAGAAAATACCTCATGTCAAATAACAACAAATGGCTCAGCACTGAGACAAGTTGATAAGTTTAAATATCTGGGAACGGTCATCTCACCAGACGGCAGATGCACATCAGAAATAGCGAACAGAATCGACCAAGCCAAAACAGCATTCAAGAAAATGAAAAGCGTTCTTATCAAAAAATGCCTATCAATTAACATCAGAAAGAGAGTTCTTCAGTGTTCTATAGAACTAATACTATTTTACGAATGCGAAGCGTTGACAGTCAACAAGCAAAGTCAGATCAAGATTGAGGCAACTGAGCTGTGGTATCTAAGAAGAACGTTAAGACTTCCATGGGGAGAGAGAGAGAGAGAGAGAGAGAGAGAGAGAGAGAGAGAGAGAGAGAGAGAGAGAGAGAGAGAGAGAGAGAGAGAGAGAGAAAGAGAGAGAGAGAGAGAAAGAGAGAGAGAAGAAAAAAAATGAGACAGTCTTGAAGAAGGCAAACACAAGAAGAACATTATTGAAGAAGATAAGGAAAAAAACAAGCAACGTTTATAGGAAATTTTATGAGGCAAGAGAAATTAGAGCACCTAGTCACAACAGGAAAGCTGGAGGGAAAAAGAACACCAGGTTGACCCAGGGAGAAAATATTGGACGGATTTGCGGAGTGGATGAAGACAGAAAGGGTGGGAGATGTACTTGCAGCAACAAAGGATAGATTCGTATGGAAGGCCATGATCGCCAACGCCATGCAGCAAGGCACATGATGATGATGAGAGCGTACCATCATACAAGACTGAACGCCTACCTTCGTAGTGAGGAACAATGCCTACAAAGCATCAAAGTTACGGTAAACATTGGAGGGATTGTGAAAGCATGCCATACACTCAGTGTATATGTATGTGTATGATAAGGGAGGGGGAGGTGGTATGGCAAATGTGTCCACATCGGATATAACGATATGAACTTTTTGTTTACGTCCTAAAATACCTTGAGACGTGCGCTTTGAGTAAGAGAAGATATGTGTCACTATACATCACATTTTCTCAGAAGAATGTTGAGAGTTCCATGGACAGCAAAGAAAATAAACGAGACAGTCTTGATGGAGCAGACACAAGTAGATCACTCATAAGGAAGATTAGGAAAAGACAGGCAACATTTATAGGCCATTTTATGAGGAAGGGGGATTTGGAGCATCTGGTCACAACTGGAAAGCTGGAGGGAAAGAGAGCACCGGGTAGACCCAGGCAGAATATGTTGGACGGACTTGCAGAATGGCTGGGGACGAGGAGGGTTGAGGAGATGCTAGGGGCAACGAGAGATAGAGACAGATGGAAGACCATGATCGCTAACGCCATGCGGCAGGGCACCTGATGATGATGATACATCACATGAAATTTGTTTGTTCTGCTTCTTCACGTTCATTCCTCATAGTTGTTTGTTATCTTCTGAAGCTTTACATTTAAACTAAGCTACGCACAAAAAGTTAAGGATCACTTGCACAAAAATTCATAACTTTCAAAATAAGAAAGCCAATGCGTTGAAGTTTGGCAAACATTTAATTCCATGCTTTAGTGATAACGATACACAATTGCCTTCAATTTCGAGCAATCGTTTGGTGTGTACATTTGATCAAAGTGGGTACGTATCGAAATTTGATTTCCCAAAGTCATTGAAATCACAAGACAGGGCATTCTGATGCTCCCAAAAGTTCAGTAATGCGTGTAACCGCCATGGCTGTTCTGGCACTCGACGCAGCGAGTCCTCATCGAGTTGACCAGGTTGGTGAAGATCCTCTGTGGAAGCGCCTGCCACTCAGCCTGCAGCATCTGGTAGAGGTGTTGGGCATCCCTGGGAGGGGGGTGGTTGCTCCTCACTTTGCGATCCAGCTCATCCCAGAGGTTCTCAATCGGATTGAGATCGGGACTGCATGCTGGCCACTCCATTCTGTTGACTCCAGACTGCTGCAGGAAGTCGTTGACCACCCTTGCCCTGTGGGGGCGAGCGTTGTCATCCTGGTAGACAGCCGTCGGTCCCATCTGCTGCAGTGTAGGCACAGCCAGCAGTCGAAGGATCTCATCCCGGTATCGGAGGCCAGTCAGGTTACCCTGTACATGATACAAGGGTGTTCTGTGGTGAAGGCTGAAGGCCCCCAGACCATTACAGAACCTCCACCAAAGGCCACCTTTTCTTGGACAGTGGTGTCAATAAAGCGTTGCCCTGGGCGCCTCCAGACCCTCAGTCGGCCGTCGTTGTGGTTCATGGTGAAGCGTGATTCATCACTGAACAGGACCTGGGACCATTGCTGACGTGTCCACCTCACGTGACGTCTGCAGAAGGCGCGGCGTGCTGCCCTATGGGCTGGAGTTAAGCGTGGCCGTACAGCTGGGCGACGAGAACGGAGGTTAAACCCATGAAGGCGGTTCCGTATGGTCTGCTGGCTGATGTTGATGTTAGTAGCCACCCTCAGCTGCCTTCGAATGATGCTGGAAGAGGCTGTTCTTGTCTGCAGGGCTTGTCGTTCAATGAGACGATCTTCACGTGGGTTTGTCTTCTTCGGTCGACCAGATCTGCGTCTTTCATGGACCCTCCCAGTGGCTGTGAAGCGTTGAATCAGTCTGACAATGACCGAGATGGACACCTGAAGTCGCCTGGCCACTTCTCGCTTGGGAACACCATCTTGGAACCATGCAACAGCTCGTCCCCTCTCAAACTCGCTCAATTTTCGTCGTGGAGGCATTGTCAGATCAGGCCTACTACTGGTGGAATGTCTTCTTATAAAGCCAAGCAAGAGACAGCATCTCACACATAAACAGCAGTGCTTGCACGTGCATAATGGTTTTTCCATCTGGCTTGTGCAATGTGTTCAGGCAGAACGGTCCAAAACAAGGTCCTTTTTCGCAAGTTTCCGCTTTTCCGTTTGCGGCCAAGCTCAGTAGTAGAGAATCCCATGCAATTTTCGCACTAACACAACATCGCCCACTTACAGCTGAACAAGAATTCATAACAATTTGGCTGGACTGAGAAATAAATAACAGTAGCGAACTGAGTTTATTACGCACCTGTTTTCTCATAGTGATCCTTAACTTTTTGTGCGTAGCTTATATAAATGTCATTGTTTTGTTTATCTGTGTCTGTCTCTCTGTTTCTGTCTGTCTGTCTCTGTGTGTGGACAGAGGACCCGTAACCTACATTTTATCTGGAACATCTCAGCCGATAAGCAGTACAAACATTCACCATGCCATGTTCTTTACCTCTATCTCTGCTTTTGTCTTTCCTCTGTCTCTGTCTCTCTGTCTCTGTCTCTCTCACTCTCTGTGTCTGTCTCCGTAACTCTCTCTCTCTCTCTGTCTCTGTAACACACACACACTCACACACATACACACACACACACACACACACACACACACACACACACACACACTCACACACACACACACATACACACACACACACACACACACACACACACACACACACACACACACACACACACACACACATTTTTACACAACTCTTTTGAATCTGACGTGTTTGTTTTTTTCTAAATGTGAATGAGCACAATTTTCAGTCAGCATATAAACATGGCAATTAAGAGACAAGTCGATCTATGTTCTCATCAATAGGCTGCCAAGAGACTAACAGATGTCCTTGAATGGCTGACCGCTTTACAATTTATGTCTTCAGGCTCATTAGCTCAGTCCTGTAGAAGCCATGCTCATAAACAGGGTCAAAACAAGTGTGACTGCCCACGTTTAAGTAAACAGGAACCAGAAAAAAACACGAAAGAGAATCAGAACGCGTATTCAATACAACCAGACAAGACAGAAGCAAATTTTCGGCCAACTGCCCTTTGTCAAGCGCAGGATCACAAGCAAACAAACACCAGATATAAAAATTAGGAGAAAAAGACTGAAACTTCCCTGCTGCTCCGTCCAGTGTGAGAAAAGGAATAAACTGACTAAAGTGTTTGATTAGAACATAGATCTCTCTCTCTCTCTCTCTCTCTCTCTCTCTCACTCTCTCTCTCTCTCTACCCCCCCTCCCCCTCGTGAAGATGTATAAATAGTATCCCCACCTTCTGGAAATTCTGTGCTAGAAATTTCCTCTTTTCTGTCTCTTTGTTTTTGTCTTGTTCCTTTACTTTCTGTTATTTCTTCCTATCATTTTCTGCCTTGTTGGTCCATTCACCTGTGTGTGTTCGATAAAGTCTCATGTACTTTCTTTTAGGAGTGATAATTGGGTACATGTATCTCGTGCATTTTTGGCTCTAGGGAAATGAGATATGCGCAAGCAATTTTAGGCAATTTAGTAATAATAATAATAATAGTGAACATTTATGGCGCTTAATCTAAAAAAGCCCTAAGCGCTTACAGTAAACACACACACACACGCAGACACAACACACGCACACGCACACACACACACACACACACACACACACACACACACACACACACACACCCGCACACACAC
>JAPXFY010000013.1:89146776-89151776 GCA_030674185.1 Monoplex corrugatus | reverse complement strand
AATATGAAATAAAAACACTTCTGCACGTGTGCACGGTCATACAGACACACAGACACACAGAGACACACAGAAACAGACACACACACACACACACACACACACACACACACACACACACACACAAAAAAAAAACACACACAAACACACACACATACACACAAACAAACACACACACAAACAAGAAAAAACACACACAAACACACAAACACACACACACACATACACGCAAACACACACACACACACACACACACACACACACACACACACACACACACACACACACACAAACACTCACACACACACACAAAGGAAGGGAGTTTTTTGAAGGGGAAAAGAGGAACAATCAAATGAAATAACTGTCTATAGTAATTAAGTACAAGTGTCAAATAACAACATACAACGATTGAGTGAAAAGTTCACAACAATCTGCCAACAGGAGATCTGAGTATTAGCCGAACAACTGGAATAAAGTCATTATGTTCGTTGTCAGTTCACACACACACACACACACACACACACACACACACACACACACACACACACACACACACACACATACATACACATGCACGCAAGCACGCACACACACACACACATACACACACACACGCACACACAAACACACACACACACACACGAACACACACACATACACACACACATACACACACACACACACACACACAAACACACACACACACACACAAACAAACACACACACACAATCTCTCTCTCACACACACACACACTTACACACACACACACATACACACGCGCGCGCACACACACACACACACACACACACACACACACACACACAAATCCCATTTCAGTACACCCTAAAGTAAGACAAAAAATGAAAAACAATAGATCAGATTCATACCGCTTGATGAATTATACATTTTCCATATATTTACATTCTTTTAAGAAGAAATCCATTTCAAGTGTGGTCAATCAGTAGGGCAGTCTGTAGGTGCACGTCACAATCGTTAGCAATCTGGGTCTGAATGTCAAATCACAGTGCAACAGCTGACAGACTCGTCAGATAATACGTGACTTTATCGAAACAGGCAGCGTGTCACTGTGTTTGTGTGAAAAAACATTGTCAACAAGGAGGCAGCCTGTGTAAATTCTTGTTGTGCGGTTTGACAATGACAGTAATCGTTGATAAACGATCCCTTGCCGTTGGCCTACTGTACCCCCTCACTTCCCCCTCCCTCACCCCCACTTTTTTGCAGTTTGCGTACCGCCTTTCTACTTCGTAACCCCCACCCCTGCCCCCCACCTCCACCCCCCATTCAGTCAAGACTAAAAATCGTGCATACATGTTATTGATGATAATGATGATAGTTATGCAGTCACCCTAATAAGATATGTTTCGTTGTATTTCGTTATGATAATGACAGAGTGAATAAACAATATTTCAAACAACAACAATAACACCACCACCAACAACAAAAACAAAAATGAAAAAATCTAACCGAATGTACAGTAAAATGTGCAACAATGTTGTAGAAATCTCAGCATTGACATAAATATTGCGACTTGAAATTGGTTTTTATACAACTGAAATCCAGTTTCTCACTTCTCCCCCTTGTTTCCCCCCCCCCCCCTCCTTCACAAAAAAAGTCGCTGCATAAATTTCTTTTCTTAGAAATTTTCTAGGTGGAAACTGAGCAGCTCTCAAGATGGATTTCATGGTCGGCTCAGCTTTTTAATCACTACTTTATATGAATGGGAAGGAAATGTATAGCAATCAAAACCTCCCTTGGTTTAGTAAGTCTGTTATTTTCAATCTAAGATCTGTTACCTACAACCATTGCCATGTCTGATCCTGTCCTCATTTCCTTCATCAGAAATATCGGTCTCTCAATCAAATTGCCTTTACTTCTCTCTGTATACATGTACAAGGTGTTATCATTGACATAAAACCAGTCAAGCAGAGCTGTTTTGCTTCTTCAGCCTGTCAAATTAATGGCTATGACCGGTGCAGTCAAACAGCAACAGCTGCTGTCAATTGATCACGAAAACTATTGGCTTTATCCGAACTTTGCCGAGTGGCTGAATGGGTTGTGACATTCACCCAGTCTGAAAAGCACGAATAAAGCAGTATTACTGATACAGTGAAGGCTCTTGGCAAATAATATGCTCTCTATACTTTTCCATTGCTTTTATTCTTTCTCCCCATTTATAGCCATGCGTGTGTGAGTGTGTGTGTGTGTGTGTGTGTGTGTGTGTGTGTGTGTGTGTGCGTGTGTGTGTGTGTGTGTGTGTGTCTGTTCAGCGCTTAGATTTGATTTTATCAAGATTTTGCGCTATATAAATATTGTAATTATATTATATTATATTATATTATATTATATTATATTATATTATATTATATTTTATTGTATTATATTGTATTATATTATATCAGATATTAACATATATTATCATATATTATATTATATTATGTTATGTTATATTATATTATATAAACGCATGTACCATACAAGTTCACCATAAATGCAGATTGTGTAGTAACGTAGCAGAAAGCGGTCAGCATGCCCAGCAGTTCGAGTTGCATTCCCATGACCACTTTAAAGTCCATTTGTGTGTGATGTACAGAGAATCCTAATGAGTTGGGGAATAGTGTTATACATGAATGAGATATAATGATAATAGTAATGAGATACAAACCTGTGTCGATTCATGAATAAATATGTCTTTTTGTTCACAGTGAGCAAGTGTTCTTTTCACAGTGATGAAACGCATGTTATAATGAGCAGGTACGCATGTTGTAATGAGCAGGTACGCATGTTATAATGAGCAGGTATGCATGTTGTAATGAGCAGGTACGCATGTTATAATGAGCAGGTACGCATGTTATAATGAGCAGGTACGCATGTTATAATGAGCAGGTACGCATGTTGTAATGAGCAGGTACGCATGTTATAATGAGCAGGTACGCATGTTATAATGAGCAGGTACGCATGTTGTAATGAGCAGGTACGCATGTTATAATGAGCAGGTACCCATTCACATCCTACAGCGCATTCAAAACAATGCTGTACGCCTTGTACTCAAAAAGAAAAAAGCTGACCACATATCTCCTCTCCTGGCACAACTTCACTGGCTCCCTGTATCAAAGCGCATACAGTACAAACTAGACACCATGTGCTACAAAAGCCTCAATAACGCAGCCCCCGATTACCTGTCAAGCCTACTTGAGATCTATGTTCCCTCACGTACCCTCCGCTCTGCCTCCGATCCTCTGACTTTTCGCTTTCCACGCACTAAGCTCAATACCTATGGTCCACGAGCCTTCTCTGTTTCTGGTCCACTCTCCTGGAACAAACTTCCTCTCTCAGTCCGTCAGCAACCTACTTTTGTCTCCTTCAAGTCCGCTCTCAAAACTCACCTTTTCTCCTCCGCATAAAATCCTAACCTCACTCAACCCCCCCCCCCCCCCCCTCTGCAGCCTGTCTCCGCTTGGAGGGAATCACATGGTTATAATATATAATTGTATATGCTATGCTCTCTATAATTTTCCATTGGTTTTATTCTTGCTTTTATTGCTTTTATTCTTTCTCCCCATTTATAGCCATGCGTGTGTGTGTGTGTGTGTGTGTGTGCGTGCGTGTGCGTGCGTGCGTGCGTGCGTGCGTGCGTGCGTGCTTGCGTGTGTGTCTGCTTCAGCGCTTAGATTTGATTTTATCAAGATTTTGCGCTATATAAATATTGTAATTATTATTATTATTATTATGTTATAATGAGCAGGTACGCATGTTGTAATGAGCAGGTACGCATGTTGTAATGAGCAGGTACGCATGTTATAATGAGCAGGTACGCATGTTGTAATGAGCAGGTATGCATGTTATAATGAGCAGGTACGCATGTTGTAATGAGCAGGTACGCATGTTATAATGAGCAGGTACGCATGTTGTAATGAGCAGGTACGCATGTTATAATGAGCAGGTACGCATGTTGTAATGAGCAGGTACGCATGTTGTAATGAGCAGGTACGCATGTTGTAATGAGCAGGTATGCATGTTGTAATGGGCAGGTACGCATGTTGTAATGAGCAGGTACGCATGTTGTAATGGGGAGGTACGCATGTTATAATGAGCAGGTACGCATGCTGTAATGAGCAGGTACGCATGTTATAATGAGCAGGTACGCATGTTATAATGAGCAGGTACGCATGTTGTAATGAGCAGGTATGCATGTTGTAATGAGCAGGTACGCATGTTGTAATGGGCAGGTACGCATGTTATAATGAGCAGGTACGCATGCTGTAATGAGCAGGTACGCATGCTGTAATGGGCAGGTACGCATGTTATAATGAGCAGGTACGCATGTTATAATGAGCAGGTACGCATGCTGTAATGAGCAGGTACGCATGTTGTAATGGGCAGGTACGCATGTTATAATGAGCAGGTACGCATGCTGTAATGAGCAGGTACGCATGTTATAATGAGCAGGTACGCATGTTATAATGAGCAGGTACGCATGCTGTAATGAGCAGGTACGCATGTTGTAATGAGCAGGTACGCATGTTATAATGAGCAGGTACGCATGCTGTAATGAGCAGGTACGCATGTTGTAATGGCAGGTACGCATGTTATAATGAGCAGTGTGTGTGTGTGTGTGTGTGTGTGTGTGTGTGTGTGTGCGTGTGTGTGTGTGTGTATGCATGCGTGCGTATGTGTATGTTCAGGCTTAGATTTGATTTCTATCAAGATTTGCGCTATATAAATATTGTAATTATTATTATTATTATTATTATATTATTATATTATTATAATCAGTATATGCATTTACTTGGTTTTTCTTTAAAAACGAATTGTGTTGCAGTGGATTGGAGTTATTGTTATACTAACATAATAATGATGAACTACAAATTTAATACAAACCAGACAAGAAAGGCGCCTGTCTTGTCTGGTTGTATTTAATACGCGTTTTGATTCTTTTTTTCGTGTTTTTTTTTTACTGGTTTCTGTTTTGCTTAAACGCTGG
>JAPXFY010000013.1:89136776-89141776 GCA_030674185.1 Monoplex corrugatus | reverse complement strand
GCTAACAAAAAATTCGTATGTTAATAATGATGATTCAAGTATGTCGGAAATTGTGTGAGTAGAAAGTACCGGAATGAGTCGCTTTATACTAATGCAAGAAAGTAAATGACTGGTCGTTATTTTCTGTCCACAAAGACAGACAATATTTCTGGTGTACTTTGTTTTTAATGCATCGAGTTTCCATCTATACATAAGGGACTGCATAGTTCTATTTATGGTAAACTGTTTACTTATTTTGCTGATTATAATATTCACGCTATTTGTATTGTACTTTTTCTGATTATCTTGAAACAGTTTCCAAACATAGGCATCCACTAAGTTATAAGATTCATTCAAGGAGAGAGAAAGCTTTATTTTGTTTGATTCTGGTGAACCCTTAGCTCCTCGTTTGCCGGCCCTGTCAACCACATCGTTATGATGAAACGAACAATGAGATGGTATCCAGCAGAAAGTAAGATCAGTGCCTCTTAAGGATAAGAAATGAATTAAATGGCTAATTTCTATTACCATTTCAGATCTTGTGTCTAACTTCATTAGTTCAAGAGCCTGAAGCACTGATTTCGAATCAACGCAGAAAAGGATTTGTGATATATTCCGAGGATAGCTTACTAAGTAATTCAAAGCCATCAGTATTGCAAAGAGTTCAGCTGTAAATATTGATTTGTTGGGTCCAATATGGAAAGATTTCTCTATTTTAAGAGCTGGTACTAAAAACGCAGAACCTGCTTTTTTCTCAATTAATGATCCATCTGTGTAGATTTTTAAATGATTGGGATAAAAGTGTTCAATATGACATTTAACTCGACTCGCTAATAAGTTGATATTATCTTCTTTCTTTAAATCAGTGTGGTGTATGTCAAAGTTTGCTCTTAAGAGTTCCCAACTGGGTACTGGTGAAAACGAAGGTCTTATAGATATAGGATCCGCTTCTAGATCAATTCCAGAGCCATTCATGATGTCGTGTGTATACGTTGCAAGTGTGGCCTGTGAAGATATTGATCTAGCTCGTTTCGGAAAATCAATGTCTGATCTTAAAGTCAGGTCTCAAAACATTTTCAACGGTGGTATTCCTTAGCAGAAATTTGGTAGAGACGAGTTTCCTTTGTTCATCAAGCGGCAACATATTTATCTCACCGTATGTTCGGAGATTGGAAGCATGCATCGGAAGACCAAGGGCAAGTTTAAAACTTTTGCATTCTGTACTTTGTAGTTTTTGCAGTAAGTGTCTCGGTGCGCTAAAGAATATTTTCTGGGCATATGTTAGTTTAGATCTAATGAGAGATTTACATAAATGTACAAGTGTTGATGGATCATGTCCCCATGGTTGCTTGCACACTATTTTCAAAAAATTTAGACTCTTTTGGGCTTTTGTGAGTAAGTAGTCGATATGCAGATTCCATGACAATTTTGCTGTAAAGAAAACACCCAAGAATTTAATAGATTGGTTATACTGAAGAATGGAATCTCCTAGTTTAAAGGTGGGCATTTTGTCCGGGTTAGACCCACTATTAAATAAAATTATCTTTGTCTTCTCCGTAGATAGATGGAGCCCATTTTCTGCCATGTATTGTGCTGTTTTGTCAAGTTCTAATTGATAAAGTTTGCGTGCATAGTTGATACTGCGAGAAGGAGTGTTCTTCTTCATGTTTACCGGCATCCACATGCATAGATCATCAGCATACTGGACTAAAGTGACAACTTTAGATATTCTACTTGGTAAGTCATTCATTAGTATCACAAAGAGGAGGGGTGCTAAAACTGATCCCTGTGGGATACCCATCTGAAGGGTTCGTTTTGTTGAATACACGTTTCCAATTCTGGTTTGAATTACTCGGTTTTCCAACAGACACTTCACGTAGTCATAAACGCGACCTGTTAGCCCTATGCTTTTTAATTTAAATAGTAATCGGGAGTGCCACACTTGGTCGTATGCTTTGGTTATATCAAAAAATGTGGCCAATATACATTTACGTCTTGCAAATTGTCCCTTTATGTCAGTGGTTAATTTAGTTAAGAGTTCCACTGTTGACCTGCCTTTTCGAAAACCAGCCTGATTGACAGGTATAATGGTATTTTTTTCACAATAGTGTAGCAACCGCTGTACAATAATTTTCTCCATCAGTTTACAGACGTGAGAAGTTAGTGCAATTGGCCTATAGTTTTTCAGATCAGTGTTACATTTACCCGCTTTTGGGATAGGAACCACTATTGTTTGTTTCCAATAGTCGGGTATTTTGCTACTATTCCAACATTTTTTAAAGATAGTATGAAGCAAGATTACAAAATTTTCGGGTAAATTTTTCAACATCTGATTAGAAATGGCATCTAATCCTACTGACGCTTTTTTATTTGAGATAGACTTGATGGCATCTTTTAATTCTTGAAGTGTAATTGATGCGTTCATGTAGTGTGTATTATCTGGGGCAGGATCCTTATAAACTTCTGTCTTTTCTTCTCGTTCCCTATGATTTTGACTGGAAACAGGAAGGCCGCCAGTATGGCATACTTCAGCAAACAATCTGCAAAAGCTTCTGCCTTTTCCAACGAGCTTGGGAAAGGATTATTGGCTTGCTTTATCGGAAATGACGGCAAACTGATCCCATTTTTCATTACTTTTAGTTTCTCCCAAATTTTATGCATGTCTTTGTGATTATTTATTTCAGACTTACAAAATGTCGTCCAATACAGTTCTTTGGCTTGTTCTATGATTCTGTTACAGTTTATGTTGGCACTTTTCATCGCTCTATGATTTTCAGGTGTCCGATTGTGTATGTATGTTTTAAATTTTTTTTTCTCTTTTCGTTAACTGCTTTTTCACAATCCTTATTCCACCAAGCATTTCCGCGATGTTTTCCTGTGTTTGATGCCTTTAATTTTAGGATTGAAACGTTGGCAGCACTTAAAAGTGAGTCACAGAAAAATGTATAGAAGTTGTCTATGTTGGCGGTATCAGATAGATCTATTTTTGTATTATGAAGGATTGCTTTAAATTTGGTCCAGTCCGCTTCTTTATAATTAAATCGTGGTAGACTTTCATGTAATATTTTGCTATCTTGTAAGATATTTTCTGTTTCAGGACTATGGTTTAGGCTGAGAATTATGGGGATATGATCTGATCCTAAAGAGTCTACAGCTGTTTTCCATGTGGCGTTTATCGCTAGTGATGGTGACACTAAAGTTAGATCTATCGCTGTGGGTCGATGGGATGCAATGTCAGGGATACGGGTAACACGTCCATCATTAAGTAGACATAAATTTGAGTCCACAAGGTTATCGATGAACCTGTTGCTGGTTACATGGGTACAGTCCCTCTCCCAAAACGGAGCATGCGCGTTGAAGTCACCCCCAATGATCCATTTATCGTGCTGATCTTGAAAATGTCTCAGCCATTCTGTGTTCTCAGAATCTGGGCCTCTTGGTAAATAAATAGAGGCCATATTTAGGACTAATGATGAAGAAAATTTTATAGTAACAGCACATGACGAAATAGAAGCATTAGATCTTGGTACTGGAGACGTTGTTTCATAATAGTTTAGTCCTTCACGAATATATATTGCAGTAAAAATTCGGCCACCATCATTTATAGAACTGTAGATGGGTGGATAATAAAACCCTGATAATTTGGGCAAAGCCTTCTTGTCTGTATTTAGCGACTGCAGAAGTAAGACCTGGAAATTTGTAGAAGAGAGATAGTTATTGAGGTAAGGAACATTTTTAACAATGGAACGAGTGTTCCACTGAAGTATGTCTACTTTAAGGTTTTTACACTTATTTATCATGATCGATCAAACCGGCAGAGAGTAGTGAAGTTAGTATGGATGGATTTAACAGATAATGGTAAGTTTGCAAGTTTGTTAGTATAACTAAGTATTCAGAAGATGTCGAAAATCGGTGAAAAAATGAATAACTAATTAAATAACAAATAAATGATAAATAATTATATAATCAAAAAGAAAGAAATAGGTAAACACCAGAATTTGGAAAGAAAATTAACAATAAACTTAGAAGTAGAAGCACGAATCTCAAGCAGTGTGTGTGTGTGTGTGTGTGTGTGTGTGTGTGTGTGTGTGTGTGTGTGTGTGTGTGTGTGTGTGTGTGTGTGTGTGTGTGTATGTGTGTGTGTGTGTGTGTGTGTGCGTGTGCGTGTGTTTATATAGTATTTCTGAGTCTGAGGATCTTCTGTCTAGTTCTGTGTGTGTGTGTATGTGTGTGTGTGTGTGTGTGTGTGTGTGTGTGTGTGTGTGTGTTGTGTGTGTGTGTGTGTGTGTGTTGCGCGCGTGTGTGTTTATATAGTATTTCTGAGCCTGAGGATTTTCTGTCTAGTTCTCTCTGTCCAATCAGAATTTTTTCTGGTGATAGCTTGATAGCAGTTCTTATGTGTGGTGTGGCGGCGGCAGCGGCGGCGGTGGTGGTGGTGGTGGTGGTGTGTGTGTGTGTGTGTGTGTGTGTCTGTGCGTTTGTGTGTGTACTTATGTATGTATGTGTATGTGTGCTTGTACGTGTGTGTGTTTGTGTGTGTACGTGGGTATATATATATATATTTATATATACATATTTTATATATATATATATACATATGTGCGCGCGCACGAGTGTGTATTTGTGTGTGTTTGTATGTGTGGGGGGGGGGGGGGGGGCAAGGAGGGTAGGACATTTGGCGTTCTTGGGGTAAGGGAGTAGCGAGCAATGAAAATGATGTATGTTTATGTACATGTGCGTGTGTGTGTGTGTGTGTGTGTGTGTGTGTGTGTGTGTTGGGGGGCAAAGGGGGTAGGACATTTGGCGTTCTTGGGGTAAGGGAGTAGCGAGCAATGAAAATGATGTATGTTTATGTACATGTGCGTGTGTGTGTGTGTGTGTGTGTGTGTGTGTGTGTGTGTAAGAGAGAGAGATAGAGAGAGAGAGACAGACAGACAGAATGACAGACAGACAGACAAACAGACAGACAAACAGACAGACAGACAGACAGACAGACAGTCAGACAGAGACACAAAGAGAGT
>JAPXFY010000013.1:89109276-89124276 GCA_030674185.1 Monoplex corrugatus | reverse complement strand
GCACCCTATCTACCAACTACAAAAACTTAACCCTTTGACTCCCGCACACTATCTACCAACTACAAAAACTTAACCCTTTGACTCCCGCACCCTATCTACCAACTACAAAAACTTAACCCTTTGACTCCCGCACCCTATCTACCAACTACAAAAACTTAACCCTTTGATTCCCGCACCCTATCTACCAACTACAAAAACTTAACCCTTTGATTCCCGCACCCTATCTACCAACTACAAAAACTTAACCCTTTGACTCCCGCATCCTATCTACCAACTACAAAAACTTAACCCTTTGATTCCCTCACCCTATCCACCAACTACAAAAACTTAACCCTTTGATTCCCGCACCCTATCTACCAACTACAAAAACTTAACCCTTTGACTCCCGCACACTATCTACCAACTACAAAAACTTAACCCTTTGACTCCCGCACCCTATCTACCAACTACAAAAACTTAACCCTTTGACTCCCGCACCCTATCTACCAATTACAAAAACTTAACCCTTTGACTCCCGCACCCTATCTACCAACTACAAAAACTTAACCCTTTGACTCCCGCACCCTATCTACCAACTACAAAAACTTAACCCTTTGATTCCCTCACCCTATCCACCAGCTTCCTGCAGGAAGCTGGTGGATAGGGTGAGGGAATCAAAGGGTTAAGTTTTTGCTTTGCTAGCATGGCTGACAATGCAGGATGCTAGTGGACAGGGTGCGGGGAGTCAAAGGGTTAAGGCACGCAGTGGCAATTATAGTCCTCAGTAGGATAGGATCAGACAATGAACAACACGACATGGACCTTTGAATGTCTTCTTTGTCCTCTACAGAGATAATGGAAGGCTGATGGGTTTTATTTTGTTGTAAGATTACGTATTATCCTACATTAACTGTATCACACACTACCTGATAATATCAGACGCCAAAAAATGAGTGTACATATATGTGACCCGTTTTAACAAATGAGTCCCAAGGTGAAAATAACAGATTTTAGGATATTATGATTTTCAAAATGTCCAGATTATTAACTTTCTTTTCATATGAAATCTATTATTCTACTCCTAAAAATAAGGAAGTTATGGGAGTTTGATGTGTGTAACATAGCAAACGAGCCATTTTGAGAAAATCAAGTTTTAAAATTTTCACCACTTCAGTGAAGTTTTACCTTAGCAACAGGTATTTCTACTTCACCAATCTTTACCAAAATTTGTATCATGGTAAAACACATCATGCCACAATAGCACACAAAATTTGGTGTGAAAATCTACTGTAATTGTCTTGTTATTTAAGTTTATATATATCCCCTTTTCTGATTCAAAAAGCATGCCGTTATCTGGTTAAAACGCATTTTAAATACATTTTCCGACTGAATTATAAAGTGCTGTGTGCATGTACATGCAATTTAAAGATTAAATATTCCATTTTTGACGAAAAGTAAAAATTGACAAAATCGACCCATCACACCTTTTCCGGGCCTCTACGCTTTTCGCTGCCTGCGAGTTAGGACTCATTTCGTGAAAACAGGTCACGTATACGTCTATTTTCTGCTTTCAGATGTAGAAAAGGAAAATAGAAATGTGCACAGTTGTGGTGTTCTACTAACATATCTGCCATAAATTTAAGTTCTGTCTTAATCTAATTGTGTGATCACAATTTTAAACAGTGGCAGAATGGTTCAGACATTTGCCTACCAGTAACTAAACTCGAGGTTCCAGGGTTCGTTTCCCTTTAAGGCGCCAACCTTTTCTCCTCAGTTTGACCGGAAAATCGAACTGAACGTCAAGTCCTTCGGAAGGGGACAATAAACGAGTCGGACCCGTGTCCCTTCTGGCCCGCGCACGCTAAAGATCTCACAGTAGGTGAAAATCGTCAAGAGCAGGGCATTGCCCGGCTGCCCAGGTGTAAAACAATGGAGAGATGTCAACTAAGTAACATAATTCTTGAGAGTCACGGAGTTATCTCCCATGTAGAATTTCTCAAACCCAACACAATTTGCGCTACCCATTCAGCTAGCATAGACGCAGTTTGCGCTACCCATTAAGGAATGTTGTGAGCTTACCACTTTATGCTTTGTGGCTGCGTAATTGCTAACTGAATGGGTAGCGCAAACTGTGTTGGGTTTGAGAAATTCTACAAGGGAGATAACTCCGTGACTCTCAAGAGTTATGTTACTTAGTTGATATTTAAATTCTCCCTGCTTCCCTCTTATTTCCAATGGAGGGATGTGTTCATTTCCCAGGCCCCTCCCCGTGAAAGCTGATAAGCCTTCTTGCCTTTCTGAAGTCTTGGTTAAAAAAAAGTGGCGCTGTGACACGTTCTCAAAAGGGGAGAGCAGCCCGAGTTTCACATGGTAAATCTACTGTGACAAAAGAAATGAATATAAATATGAATATGAATATGAATATGAATATGAATATGAATACGAATATGAATATGAATATGAATATGAATATGAATACGAATACGAATATGATTATGATTATGAATATGAATATGAATATGAATACGAATATGAATATAAAAACATGAATATGAATTTGAATATGGTTATGAATATGATTATGAATATGAATTGTTTAAAACATAATTGCGATATAAGTTCAATTTATCAGATGACACAGTCATCCAGACGGTACGAGCTGTTTGCTGTTAATACACATTTGATATTCAATAACAACACGGCCTGTCTGTATGAATTTCCTGATCTTTCTAAAAAAAATTGAAAATGGAAAGTTCACGAAATTTGATTGATTGATTTGGTTCAGTTTTTACTTCGGCACCTTCCTCAGCTGATATGGCCGACGGGGATAACCATCCCAGGGAAGTGGGGGGAAGGGGGACTTATCTAATCCTATACTGACACCACCAGAACAACAATGATGTTAAGATGGGGCAGTGAGAAGGCCAGTTGTAATATAGCGCACCCCGGGATTCGAACCCACAACCATTAGCATGTGAATTCGACGCTCAGCCAACTGAGTTCAAAGGCATTTACAACATTTACAATATCAGGCGTCACGTGATGATGTCAGACCGTATGACTATAATTACATTCATTTTCTTCTTCAGCACTGGAAAAGTGAAACAAAAGACAAGTAAACAAAAGACAAGTAAACAAAAGACAAGTAAACAAAAGACAAGTAAACAAAAGACAAGTAAACAAAAGACAAGTAAACACAAAACTAGTAAACAAAAGACAAGTAAACAAAAGACTAGTAAACAAAAGACTAGTAAACAAAAGACTAATGAAACAAAAAACTAGTAAACAAAAAACTAGTAAACAAAAAACTAGTAAACAAAAGACTACTAAACAAAAGTCAAGTGAAACAAAAGTCAAGTGAAACAAAAGTCAAGTGAAACAAAAGTCAAGTGAAACAAAAGATTGGCCAATTCCAGTGTTTTCATGGCAAAGATGTCTCTCTGTTCTAATCTACAAATAATCAAACAGTAAACATAAGCTACCTCTTCTTTTATTTCTTTCGAAATTAAGCAGCGATTTGAAATCAGGTCTCTCTGATAGTACAGTGAATTCAAGTGGTATGCGCTGTACACAGGCAATGGACGTCAAGTATTACGTAGTAACAGAGGCGCTGTGTATTGTCAGCACGATATAACCTGAAGTGACTGTGTCATCCACAACAGACACAAGTTACTGGGTACACAAGTATATCGTCATAGACACGTTTATCAATTACCATTAAGACAGACATTAAGCAACACGAAAAGAACCGTCCACCTGAATTTTCTATTCTTTCTTCAAGTAGATAATGGAGAGTTGACAAGATTTATCCGATGCCACGGGCATGATACATTGACAGTCTTAATATCTAACAATCATCATCATCATCATCAGGTGCCTGCCGCATGGCGTTGGCGACCATGGACTTCCAACCATCTCTATCTCTCGCTGCCCCCAGCATCTCCCCCACCCTCCTCATCCCCAGCCACTCTGCAAGTCCGTCCAGCATTCTCTCCCTGGGTTTACCTGGTGCTCTCTTTCCCTCCAGCTTTCCCGTTGTGACCAGGTGCTCCAAATCCCCCTTCCTCATAAAATGGCCTATAAATGTTGCTTGCAATATCAGGCCTAAAATAACACGCCCACATAAAGTGTATGCATAACTACGTGTACTTTGGTGTGAGATCAGACGGGGACCAAGATGTAATCTGGTTGGAAAATATGACAGGCTTCATATTTTTGTAATGTAAGTTGTCAACTTGTATTAGTCATTGTACAGTTTGATATTGCTGAGGGTGATCAGGGAAACATTCTGTGGAACGGTTGTCTGTGATGTATGTGAGATAATTGTTATGGTTGTATTCATGGGTTGAAATAATGGAGTTTGCCTTTGTCAATACGTTTGTTTATATACATATGTATAGAATGAATAAAAAATGTTTGAAAAAAAACCCCACGCCTACCTATGTCTGTTGTGCTTCTAGAATTTACAAAGTAACACATGCCAGGACCAAGTGTTATACTGGCCGCTCAAGTCACAGTCACCGATATTTTCTAATTTTAATTCATACATTGATCAAGCTTTCTTAAAAAACAACAGCAACAACAACAACAAAAAACCGTCCCGGAACATGATTGGTGATCTGAACCCAAGCCTTCAAGATGAGATGAGAAGTCTGTGCAAAATGTGCTTAATACAGTTAGTGTACTTTTGAGTAGAATCTTAGAATCTTTATTTAATGTTTGTTCACAACAGTGATTTTAGACACACACACACACACACACACACACACGCACGCACGCACACACGCACGCACGCACGCACACACACACACACACACACACACACACACACACACACACACACACAGGGAGAAAAAACAAAACAAAACAAAACTTTTGAGTTTAGGTTAGTTATTCTCGCTTTGGGCGAAACAAGAGACAGCCAAGGCGTTCAACCAATTAGTTCTGCTAATGTAGTTCCATCCTCCGTTGACCAGTCAGAGAACCCTGTCCACTGTCTTCAGCTCTCTCTGGGCTGCCCTCTGTTTCTCTGGTCTGTTGGTGCCCATTCAACGCCATGATGTGCAGGTCTTGTGGAGAGTCTCCAGACATGCCCAACCAGTAGATGCACGCATAGGGAGCTGTTGTAACCTGTCCCTGACTTATTCATTTGATAGTCATTCCATTTGATGCCCAGGATTTGATGTGTGTATCTGGCGTCAAGTACGTCCAACTTCCTCTTCTGGATGGTGTGAAGATGCCAGGTACAGCAACTGTAGTGCAGCACTGATACAAGATGCAAGATACAAGATACAAGATACAAGATACAAGACACAAGATACAAGACACAAGATTCAAGATACAAGATACAAGATACAAGATACAAGATTTTACTTAGCCCAGAACATCACAATGGGAAATTGTTTTGGCATTCGCATTAAAAATACATACAGGAACAAGAACGCATAAACAAATGTACACACATGCTCTTACTCTCTCTCACTCTCTCTTTCACCCCTCTCTCTTGTTAAATTATAAGACGCCAGTTTGGTTTCAAGGAAACGTTTTCTCCTGTTCCATACTTTGCTTAATTGGTTGAATGCTGCTGGTGCCTTTCCAGTCAGATCTTTTCACAGTTCGTAGTAATGGACATTAGTGTTGCTTATGGAACTGTCGAGGTACATGAAGTTCTGTACATCCTCAATCTTTTGTTGACACCTGACGTTCCCTGCTCAGCCTGTTCCTGGTCTTTTGGACACTGATGATAATAATAATAATAATATATTTTATTTATATAGCGCAAAATCTTGATGAAATCAAATCTAAGCGCTGAGCGTATACATGCATACATACCTACATACATATGAGCGTATACATGCATACATACATGCTTACATACTTACATACATAAATCTAAGCTGAGCGTATACATGCATACATACATACATACATAAATCTAAGCGTATACATACATACATACATACATACATACATACATACATACATACATACGTACGCACATGCATACATAATAATTACAATATTTATATAGCGCAAATCTCGACAAAATCAAATCCAAGCGCCGAAAAGACACACACGCACACACGCACGCACGCACACACACGCACACACACACACACACACACACACACACACACACACACACACACACACACACACACACACACACACACACACATGCATGGCCACAAATGGGGAGAAAAGAATAAAAGCAATAAAAGCAAGAATAAAACCAATGGAAAACCACAGAGAGCACATCATATACAATTATATATTAAAACAAAGTGATTCCCCTCCGAGCGGAGACAGGCTGCAGAGGGGGGTTGAGTGAGGTTAGGATTTTATGCAGAGGAGAAAAGGTGAGTTTTGAGAGCGGACTTGAAGGAGGCAAAAGTAGGTTGCTGACGGACTGAGAGAGGAAGTTTGTTCCAGGAGAGTGGACCAGAAACAGAGAAGGCTCGTGGACCATAGGTATTGAGCTTAGTGCGTGGAAAGCGAAAAGTCAGAGGATTATTATAAAAATATATTATGATGATAAAGTCAATGTTTCCGGCATAGCTGCTGATGTCAGCCACAAGTGAAAACTGAAGATAGAGGTAAAACGTAGTCTAGGCAGGGCCTCAGAACCGGGCCAGCTCATGGGTTTATGTGCAAGCTTAATTAAGCATGTGCCACGGTTACCATACACATGGCACCTGTGACATTAGTGCATATGGAATTTCGTTCCAAGCACGGAGACGTCATCTTGAGAAACTGAAACTGAAACTGAAGATTTTAAGCGTTACTTGTCACAGCAGCTCTGTCGTCACCAAACTCTAAATCAGAAAGGTTGGCATTTCAGCAGCAACAAAAGCAGTCAGCAATACAGAGAAACTCCAGCTAAATCTTTCAGGGGCCATAATTTTGTATGAGAGCTGCAGTCCATCACATTATGTTCTTATGAAAAACGTGAGTGCCAGACAGACAGACTTCCAGGCTGGCCGTGTGGTTAACAGCAGACAGAGTGCCAGACAGACATATTTCCAGGCTGGCCATGTGGTTAACAGCAGACAGAGTGACAGACAGACAGATTTCCAGGCTGGCCATGTGGTTAACAGCAGACAGAGTGACAGACAGACAGATTTCCAGGCTGGCCGTGTGGTTAACAGCAGACAGAGTGACAGACAGACAGATTTCCAGGCTGGCCGTGTGGTTAACAGCAGACAGAGTGCCAGACAGACAGATTTCCAGGCTGGCCGTGTGGTTAACAGCAGAGTGCCAGACAGACAGACAGATTTCCAGGCTGGCCGTGTGGTTAACAGCAGACAGAGTGCCAGACAGACAGACAGATTTCCAGGCTGGCCGTGTGGTAAACAGCAGACAGAGTGCCAGACAGACAGACTTCCAGGCTAGCCATGTGGTTAACAGCAGACAGACAGACAGACAGACATCCAGGCTGGCCGTGTGGTTAACAGCAGACAGACTGCCAAACAGACAGACTTCCAGGCTGGCCGTGTGGCTAACAGCAGACAGACTGCCTGACAGACAGACATCCAGGCTGGCTGTGTGGTTAACAGCAGACAGACTGCCAGACAGGCAGACTTCCAGGCTGGCCGTGTGGTTAACAGCAGACAGACTGCCAGACAGACAGACAGATTTCCAGGCTGGCCGTGTGGTTAACAGCAGACAGACAGACTGCCAGACAGACAGACAGACATCCAGGCTGGCCGTGTGGTTAACAGCAGACAGACTGCCAGACAGACAGAAAGACATCCAGGCTGGCCGTGTGGTAAACAGCAGACAGATTACTACGAGAAGCGTGGGCATGGCCACGGGCACGTCGCGTTAGTTACTGTTGTCACTAGGATAAGTTACGATACCACACAACACGCGAGATACTGTCTGTGTGAATTTCCTTTCCTTTCTCCAAGAAGATAATAGAAGACTGATGAGATTTATCGAACGGCGAGGTACGTATCTATTACAGTGACAATATCAGACATCACTTGGCAGGGTCCGATAACAAATATAAGTCTACCTCGGTGCTTTCCCCTTCCCAGTCAGTCAGTCTCAATTTACCCAAATGAAACTGGTATTGAGCATGCCCTGAATCCCTGGATAACGTGCAGATACTGCACTCTTCTCCCGTTCTGACTGCGTGACAATGCACGGATGCTAATCTCGTTGAAGCAGAGCTCTGTGCGTGCAGTCTTCTGTCCGTCCAACTGTGGGATGGGTGTCTGACTTTATTAGAAGTTAGCAAAGGTCAACCATGTTATATAGAACCAATACTGTTATACGGTTGTGAGGTGTGGACAGTCAACAAACAAAGCCAGAACAAGATTGAGGCAGCCGAGATGTGGTTTCTAAGAAGAATGTTGAGAGTTCCATGGACAGCAAAGAAAACAAACGAGACAGTCTTGATGGAGGCAGACACAAGAAGATCATTCATAAGGAAGATTAGGAAAAAGACAGGCAACATTTATAGGCCATTTTATGAAGATAGGGGAATTGGAGCACCTGGTCACAACGGGAAAGCTGGAGGGAAAGAGAGCACCAGGTAAACCCAGGGAGAAAATATTGGACGGACTTGCAGAGTGGCTGAAGACAAAGAGGGTGGAAGAGGTGCTTGAGGCAACAAGAGATGATGATGATGATGATGATGATGATGATGAGATGATGATGATGACAGCACTCTTCTCCCACTCTGACTGCATGACAATGCACGGATGCTAATCTCTCTACAGCAAAACTGTGTGCGTGCAGTCCTCTGTCTGTCCAATTGTGAATGGATGTCTGACATTTTATATGAAGTTAATAATAATAATGTTTATTTGTACAGCGCATATTCCATATAAAAACATGTTCACCAGCGCTTTATATTTCGCAATTACATACACAATAAGAAAACAAAAAACATTAAAGCTATACAAGTAGGAAGACACATAAGAAACCACAAAATATTAAAGTTTAAACACTGACTTATGTCATAAAAAACAGATTTTTCATATGAATAAAGAGGCATACTGTTTTTATATATTCATGCTGTGTGTGTGTGTGCGTGTGTGTGTGGGGGGGTGCGTGTGCGTTGTTGTGTGCGCACATGTGTGTGTGCACGCAGTCGCGTGCACACATGCATGTGTAAGAATATGTGTGCATGTGTGTATGTGTGTGTGTGTGCGTGTGTGTGCTATGTGTGTGTGTGTGTGTGTGTGTGTGCATACGTTTGTGCGTACGTGCGTGCATATGTTGTGTATTTGTGTGTGTGTGTGTGTGAGTGTGTGTGGATGTTTGTGTATGTGAGCGAGCGTGCATGCATGCATGCATGTGTGTGGTGTGTGTGTGTGTGTGTGTGTGTGTGTGTGTGTGTGTGTGTGTGTGTGTGTGTGTGTGTGTGTGTGTGTATCAACCACATTTTACGAAAAGCAAAGTGGAGGTGTAAGAAGTGACATAATGTCACAAAGTTTTATCGTGTTTTTGTGAAAACTTAAAGCTTCTTATATCATAATTTACATATGTTCTCATTTTCCATATAACCTTTTTCTCCACACTGAATCTCCACACGGTAGGTTTAGCGAACGGCAGAAATAGACGTGTTTGCTACAAAAATGGTACAGACCAGAGAAAGCAGAACAAGCACACTTTAAGGTTAAGAATGCTCACTCATATCTAAGGACAACTGATACAATCAAGTGGAAACCTCCTCTGGCAGATGGTCTGGTACACAATGGATATAAAATATTGGGCAATCTAGACGACGTAGAACTTGCAGAGTGGCTGGGGACGAGGGGGGTGGGAGAGATGCTAGGGGCAACGAGAGATAGAGACAGATGGAAATCCATGATCGCCAACGCCATGCGGCAGGGCACCTGATGATGATGATGATGATGATGAGGCGACGTAGATATGCATGCACATTTTAGAACACCAGTCAATGCAAACAGATCCGGATTAGGACACAAGAAATGTACATGTCTCTACCGTAGTGTCTGATTTGTCAAATCAAAGTTGCACCTTGTTGTCCGATGAATCCTATCAACCTTTCTCTTGTCTTTCTCAGGAGGCCCCCCGTGTAATTCCGATCGACTGCCCTTGTCATTTCACTTAACGTCTGTTTTGCTACTGCTGGGGACTGTAGTGATTCTACTGGGGATTGTTACCGTCACGATGTGTCTATGGCAATGTGTGTGGTTATGTCTAACCCCCCCCCCACCCCCCACCCCTCGGGGATGCCGGGGACTCTTTCTGTGTAGATAGTATCCCCACTTCTTGGAGATTCTGAGCTAGAAAGTTTGTCTTTTCTGTCACTCTCTCTGTTTCTGCTTTGCTTCTTTGCTTTCTGTTATCATTTCCTATCAGAAAATGACTAGTCTATTTACTTGCATGTTTTCCTTATAGTGTTATAGCCTTCCATATTTTCTCTGAGGACTGGTAACTGAGTGCATGTATTAAGTGCATTTGTGTGGTTCTGGGGAAACGTGTACAAGCAAGTTTAGGTAATCTGGGCTCGTTTTCGTATTTTTCAGCCGTCCTTCAGTTACACATAAATTTGTATTCAGTTCCCAACCCCTCCCCTCCCCTCGGTAATGAATTGGAGGGAATGGTCAACGCCAGGGGCGAATCCTTAGGCTATATGCGCGAGTGCATTGGTGTGTGTACTTAATTTTCTTTTGAGGGTTTTTTTTCCCAGTGTGGTATCGCGTACGTTTTATATTACAGTGGGCATTATATAAAACAGTTATAACAGTAACAAGGTGAGATTCCCCCAGTCTGTCTTTTATCGGCAACTAACGATGGAATCTTTGTCATGGTTCTAAATCTCCCATGTCAGCGGCAGTAATGGCATTAAACTGTCCCTCCCTCTCTGTCTCTGTCTCTCTCTCCCTCCCTCCCTCTCTCTCTCTCTCACTCTCTCTGTCTCTCTGTCTGTCTGTCTGTTTCTTCTCTTCTGTTCTCTCTCTCTCTCTCTCTGTCTGTCTGTCTGTCTCTCTCTCTCTCTGTCTCTCTGAGAGGATTCTGCTTCCTGGGTGTTGTGTTACAAGTATGCTATCAATACAGAACAGGTGCAGGTTTGAAAGCAGGAAAGTTGCAAGTTTTTAAAAAAATTTTTATTTTGGACCTGAGTTTGTTAATTCAACCGCACTTTATTATTTTCACGAGCAAAGAAAATTCCCGTAAACTGGCAACATTTCTCAGGGAAAGTGATATTCATGTTTGGATTTTGATATGGTCCTACTGAAGACTATAAACGGAATAACATCAAAGTTTTTTGTTTTCTTTTATGACGTGCTTTGGTCTGACAGAAGGTAAAGTGGAATATTTAAGGCATCTATGAGTTAGAGTCATGACCTGGATGTGGCCCGGCCCCCTTAGAGTGTCAGGAGTTAAGGGCCGAAATACTTGCTTGACGGGGGTTTCTCCTCTGAGGACCTTCTGCTGACCGGCTCTCCCCAAAGTTTCTTACTATTATTACTCTCAACATTGAAAGTATGTCATATAAATACAGTCAAGTAATAAAAAGAGAAAGAGAGAATGGGCGCATGGTGTTGATCAAACTAGAATAACAGCTTTATAACAAACACGTTTTTAAGCACATATACCGTATGTATTTATTGTATGGCATTGTATGTGATGCGAAATTCTTCACAAATTTTACTTGAATAAAAGTCAGTCTTTCTTAAAATACGACATGACGCACTCGCCTGTGATACGACTACTGGACTTGGCCCCACGACCAGAAACCCATAAACAAATTACTAGTGTGTTCTTTTAGAGATAAGATAAGTCTGAAGCTGAATGGGCATAAAACACAGTATTATGTTCAATGGAAGGAGAAAATGTATAGCTGCTTCTGTCTCAGAGGACTGACCTGCCATAAACCAGCAGGTAGACAGGCACTAAGATTTGGTGTGGGCCGTTCGTAAGACATCATTCGTACTTTAATAGAGAAACAGATCTTTCCTTTTCATCTTTCCTTTACGTCCGCTTTTTTCTGAAGAGTGCTTGTTATGTTGTTTATACATATATCTATCTGTCTGTCTGTTTGTCTGTCTGTCTATCTCTCTATCTATCTATCTATCTATCTATCTATCTATCTATCTATCTATCTATCTATCTATCTATCTGTCTATCTATCTATCTATCTATCTATCTGTCTATCTGTCTATCTATCTATCTATCTATCTATCTATCTATCTATCTATCTGTCTATCTATCTATCTATCTATCTGTCTGGTTGTCTATCTATCTATCTATCTATCTATCTATCTATCTATCTATCTATCTATCTATCTATCTGTCTATCTATCTATCTATCTATCTATCTGTCTATCTATCTATCTATCTATCTGTCTATCTATTTATCTATCTATCTGTCTGGTTGTCTATCTATCTATCTATCTATCTATCTATCTATCTATCTATCTATCTGTCTATCTATCTATCTATCTATCTGTCTGGTTGTCTATCTATCTATCTATCTATCTATCTGTCTATCTATCTATCTATCTATCTATCTATCTATCTATCTATCTATCTATCTGTCTATCTATCTATCTATCTGTCTGGTTGTCTATCTATCTATCTATCTGTATGTCTGTCTATCTATCTATCTATCTGTATGTCTGTCTATCTATCTATCTATCTATCTATCTATCTATCTGTATGTCTGTCTATCTATCTATCTATCTATCTATCTATCTATCTATCTATCTATCTGTCTATCTATCTATCTATCTATCTATCTATCTATCTATCTATCTATCTATCTATCTATCTATCTATCTGTCTATCTGTCTGTCTGTCTATCTATCTCTTTCTCTCTCTATCTCTCTCTCTATCTATCTATCTGTGTGTGTGTCTGTCTGTCTGTCCGTCCGTTCGTCCGTCCGTCCGTCTGTCTATCTCTCAATCTGCCATATTATCTGTTAAACAAGTATGGCAATAAACAGTAAAACCAATAGCAGCTGTATTAATAATAGTAGACGTAGAAGTAGTGGTAGTAGTGGTTGTGGTAATAAAATTGTAGGAGGTGGAGTTGTGCTAGTGATAGTAACAATACCAAAATTAGTAATATTTTTTGTGCTATAAGACCAAAAAGGTTATTTATTTATTATTCGCAAGTATTCCCTCTTTGTAAACTTCTTGTGAGTTTATTTTGACTCTTCTTTTTTCTTTCAAACTTTGTTTCATTTGTTTTAGAAAGAAATCAATGCAGACACGTGCAAAATGGAATAGCAATACATACTTACAATAACCGCGTGAGAAAATACTCCAGTGTAAATGTATTACACGTTATTGAGAAGTCATAAATCGCCGTCAGACTCAAGTACGTACATTAACAATACATGTATTATAAACTGAATGAACAGCATCAAGTTTGGTCATTATTACTGGTAAATACAGCAAACTTTTCGTTATAAATGATGTGTGAGATCTGCGTCTGTTTTGCTCTGCCTTCTGCTACGTGATAATCTATGGCAACATTTAAAACAAAATGTTATGTTTTTGGTGAAGATTCTCAAATTTACATTTATTTACATTCTCCCAAGAAGAAGAATTAAATCAAATATCGAATCAGTGTTGACATCAGTATCAAGCAATATCATGTATTCTGATCATAGGTAGATTTCAGGAAGCTAAATGGGGATTTCTAAGAGTTTTCGAACAGCATTGAAGATATATCTGAATTACACAATATGTTTTATGTAACTGAAATACACAATATTTGTGGCAGGCTGAAACGATATTTTTTTGGGGGGTATCTTTTTTTAGGATCATCCCTCTTTGGCAGTTTCTTTCGAGTTGCACCATTTTCTTTTTTTTTGGGGGGGGGGGTGGGGGGATGGGGGGCGCATTTTCTGTGCTACCTTAACCGCTACAGAAGCTGGGACAAATTTTTTCAATCCTATGATGATGATGACGAGAAGAATGATAACCACGATGCTATGGAGTTCTCTCTAGGACTGAAAGTGGGTGGCAGGGCTATATTCTGCACTTATTATCATAATAGATCCTTGTGTCAACCAGGCTTGAGAGATTCAGATAGCTGCTGTGTTGGTCACGTGGTATGACCAACATCCTCAATTACTCATTCATTAAGTAGATGAGACTCGATTGTGTGGTCCCAGCCTTCCCAAATGAGCCCATAACACGCTCCACTCTTGGCAGGAGCCGGTTGGATCTAGAAACCCCCCTACTTTTTTTTGAAGGAACCGGTGGGGATTCGAACCCACAACTTTCCAGTCGAAAGTCCGTTTAGCAAACCATTACACCACGGCGACTGCTACAAAGAAAGAAAGACAGTCTAAGCTCTGGTAACTGACGGCCTCCTAAAACTCTACTCACTGAAAGAAGAAATAGTCAATGTCTGTGTGTTTTTTTTCTTACAAGAGTACACAATAAAACCAACGCTAAGCTCCTTCAGCCAACTCCAGCTAACTCTTGGAACATTGGTCACCCATCAAAGCATGATGAGTCTATGAGGGTCCCCAAGTACATACTGGCGCCTCACTGTCTGGAGTGGAGAGAGAGAGGGGGGAGGAGGGAGAGAGACAGAGACAGAGACAGAGAGAAAGAGAAAGAGACAGAGACACAGAGAGAGAAATAGATAGATAGACAGAGAAGGAGATAGAACAAGAGAAAAAAAAAAGAGAAACACACACTGTGAGGGTGAGTGTATGTGTGTGTATAGAGAGAGAGAGAGAGAGAGAGAGAGAGGGGGGGAAGAAAGAGAGAGAGGAGAAACAGAAACAACGAGAGAGAGAGAGAGAGCGACAGAGAGATAGAGAGAGAGAGAGAAAGAGCGAATGAGAGAAAAAAAGAAACAGAGACAGAGACAGGCAGACAGAGACAGAGAGATAGAGAGAGACACACAGAGACAGGCAGACAGAGACAGACAGACAGAGAGAAGGAGACAGAACAAGAGAAAAATAGAAACATATACTAAGAGTGTGTGTGTGTGAGAGAGAGAGAGAGAGAGAGAGAGAGAGAGAGAGAGTGTGTGTGTGTGTATGTGTGTGTGTGCGTATGTGTGTGTGAGGG
>JAPXFY010000013.1:89101776-89104276 GCA_030674185.1 Monoplex corrugatus | reverse complement strand
AGGACGACGATTGGTGATTGGGTCCATGGTGTGCGCTACTCGCTGTGTGCCAGATGTTTTCCCAGATATCAAGTACGGTCTGTCAGCCATGTTTCAAGAGTTCTACAGAGATGTTGTCAATTCCTGCAACCCTTACCACACATTTTAGCGACTTATATCAGCAGTGATGGTGATGTTATGGCTGACCATCAACACTGGGTCTTTTATACTTTGATTTCCATCTCACATCGTGTTGATGTTTCATCTAATCTTTTAACAAGCTTATTAAAAAGCTGCTATAACTTACTGACGGAGTATTGAGAAGTCATATTCAGTGGGTCAGTCTTGTATTGTTAACACACTTGGTTTGAAGTCATATTCAGTGAATCTTGTACTGTTAGCACACTTGGTTTCCCCTTGCTCTGCTTGTTGTGCGGTTCAGACCAATATTTGGTCCACTTTTCTATGATGTCTTAATGTCTTTTCCTGTTGTGAGACAGGAAACAGAAAAACACGAACATAAAATCAGAACGTGTATTTAATATGACCAGACAGGCGCAAATTTTCAGCCAACTTCCCTGCTGCTTTGTCCAGTGGAATAAGAGAACTACATGAGGGAAGTTTCAGTCTTTTTCTCCTAATTTGTGTATTTGGTGTTTGATTGTTTGTTTGTGATCTTACGCTTGACAAGGGACAGTTGGCGGAAAATGTACGCCTGTCTTGTCTGGTTGTATTGAATACGCTTTCTGATTCTATTTTCGTTTTTCTGGTTCCTGTTTGCTTGAACGCAGGCAGTCACACTTGTTCCTGTGTGAGATAGTTGACTTTTTATTCTGAGTGGTGCTGATTTCACTTTGTTTTTCTTTGGTTGTCATTGATAATCTTAAGCAGTGGGTAGATGTCGCGCCAGCAGGCAGCAAAAGTGTGTGTGGTGTTTTACAGTGATTTTATCGTGGTTCTATTTGATTTTATGCATTGAATTTAGTATCAGTTTGTTCCTCTTAAAATCCCGAAATATGGTGATGTAAATATCTTTAAAACATTTTGAATATTTTACCAGATAATCTGATTTTAAAGTTTTATATACCTACATTTCATCATTTTAATTTTCCATTGCTTTTATTCTTTCTCCCCATTTATAGCCGTGTGTGTGTGTGTGTGTGTGTGTGTGTGTGTGTGTGTGTGTGTGTGTGTGTGTGTGTGTGTGTGTGTGTGTGGTGTGCGTGCGTGTGTGTGCGTGCGTGCGTGGATGTGTGTCTGTTCAGCGCTTAGATGTGATTTTATCAAGATTTTGCGCTATATAAATATAGTAATTAAATTAAATTAAGTTAAATTAAATTTTCTTTTATCATTGTTGTCAAGGTTTTTGTCAATTTCTTCACATTGTTGTTCAATCCAACTTTCCTCTGCAGCCTTTATTTCTTCGCCATACCCCTTACGTGCACGTCTACTGCGTGTGTACATGTAATATGCAATCTCTTTAGACTAAGACATTTCTGTAAGACCTCCGCATTTTACGTGAATGCAAAGACTACTCACCCAATCAAACTAAAATATTTATTTGCGTCTGTATTCAAACCAGATCAGGAACAAATATGACTGAAATAATCAACCTCCAGCGAAGAACTATCGATCACTGGGTGCTTGCTCTCGATTTTCTATCAACACATTTATACTGTCTGCTCAGACCACTGCCAATCGATAGCAATTATCAAGGGGGAGCAAATCACTTGTCATTGGAAGCCAAACAGGAAGAGAAGGAGCTGTCCATTTGTCACGTGACACATGTTGCGTGAGGTGAGATCTCGTGAGACAACCAATGAACCATCATTTACTTGTTCTGAGATTTGTGACGGGAAAAAGTATTTTCCAGATCTGGGGCGAGGTTTGTGTGTTCCTTTTTGTTTTGTTGTTGTTTTTTGTTGTTGTTGGTGTTTTTCTTAAGATCACAAAGAGATTGCTAGAATTCTGGCAAATAGGAACCAGAAATACAGGCAAATTAATCAAAACGCCAATTTCATATAATAAGACAAGACAAAAGAAAACAAGACAAGACAAGACGAAACAAAAAAACCAGTCGCCGTGGTGTAGTGGTTAACACAAACGGACTACCGACTGGAAGGTTGTGGGTTCGAATCCCCATCAGTACCTTCAAAAATATATCATTATGGGTTTTTTCGGCTCTAACCGGCTCCTACCCAGAGTTGACTATTGACTATTGCAAGTGACTCCTGTCTGGTCTTCCTGCCTCCACCATTCACATCCTGCAGCGCATTCAAAACAATGATGTACGCCTTGTACTCAAAAAGAAAAAAGCTGACTACATATCTCCTCTCCTGGCACAACTTCACTGGCTCCCTGTATCAAAGCGCATACAGTACAAACTAGACACCATGTGCTACAAAAGCCTCAATAACGCAGCCCCCGATTACCTGTCAAGCCTACTTGAGATCTATGTTCCCTCACGTACCCTCCGCTCTGCCTCCGATCCTGTGACTTTTCGCTTTCCACGCACTAAGCT
>JAPXFY010000013.1:89079276-89086776 GCA_030674185.1 Monoplex corrugatus | reverse complement strand
CAGTTCTTTGACCTGGAATAGCCAATAATTGCAATTCTTTGACCTGGAATAGCTAATAATTACAGTTCTTTGACCTGGAATAGCCAATAATTACAGTTCTTTGACCTGGAATAGCCAATAATTACAGTTCTTTGACCTGGAATAGCCAATAATTACAGTTCTTTGACCTGGAATAGCTAATAATTACAGTTCTTTGAACTGAAATAGCCAATAATTACAGTTCTTTGACCCGGAATAGCTAATAATTACAGTTCTTTGACCTGGAATAGCCAATAATTACAGTTTTTTTTTAACTAAGATAGCTAATGATTACACTTCTTTGAACTGAGATAACTAATAATTACAGTTCTTTGTACTGAGATAGCTAATGATTACACTTCTTTGACCTGAGATAGCTAATAATTACACTTCTTTGACCTGAGATAGCTAATAATTACAGTTTAAAAAAAAACTGAGATAGCTAATAATTACAGTTTCTTTAAACTGAGATAGCTAATAATTACAGTTCTTTGAACTGAGATAGCTAATAATTACACTTCTTTGAACTGAGATAGCTAATAATTACACTTCTTTGAACTGGGATAGCTAATAATTACAGTTCTTTGAACTGAGATAGCTAATAATTACACTTCTTTGAACTGAGATAACTAATAATTACACTTCTTTGAACTGAGATAACTAATAATTACAGTTCTTTGAACTGAGATAGCTAATAATTACACTTCTTTGAACTGAGATAGCTAATGATTACACTTCTTTGACCTGAGATAGCTAATAATTACACTTCTTTGAACTGAGATAGGTAATAATTACAGTTTTTTAAAAACTGAGATAGCTAATAATTACAGTTCTTTCAACTGAGATAGCTAATGATTACAGTTTTTCTAAACTGAGATAGCTAATAATTACAGTTTTTCTAAACTGAGATAGCTAATAATTACAATTCTTTGAAGTGAGATAGCCAAAAATAACGGTTTTTTAAACTGAGATAGCTAATAATTACAGTTTTTTTAAACTGAGATAGCTAATAATTACAGTTCTTTGAAGTGAGATAGCCAAAAATAACGGTTTTTTAAACTGAGATAGCTAATAATTACAGTTTTTTTAAACTGAGATAGCTAATAATTACAGTTCTTTGAAGTGAGATAGCCAAAAATAACGGTTTTTTAAACTGAGATAGCTAATAATTACAGTTTTTTTAAACTGAGATAGCTAATAATTACAGTTCTTTGAAGTGAGATAGCCAAAAATAACGGTTTTTTAAACTGAGATAGCTAATAATTACAGTTTTTTTTAAACTGAGATAGCAAATAATTACAGTTCTTTGAAGTGAGATAGCTAATAATTACACTTCTTTCAAGTGAGATAGCTAATAATTACAGTTCTTTGAACTGGGATAGTTAATAAGTACAATTCTTTGAACTGAGATATGTACTTATGAAATACACTGAAACACAATACTAAGTGCCGTGTATAATTGTCATATAAATGTCAGTCATCATTTTGCATGGACCAACCAACTCATCCACATGTTACTGTTTGTCCTGACTGACTTACTGACTGTGGCTGATCTATGTCGTCACTCACATTTCACACTCAAATGGTCACGTCCTGTCAAAAGTTAATTAGTTGATATGATCTGCACTGCTGTACGATATTGGACACTGTTTCACGACAAACACTGCCATCCTTTCAGAATCACGTTATGAACTGTCACAGGTTAGCCTAGAAAACAGATGGTGTTTGTCAGAGGGGCGAGCTGACTTGGTTTATGAAGTGTTGGTTCTGTTACCAGCTTGTCCTGTTTGTCCTGCTGACATCATCATCATCATCATCATCATCATCATCATCAAGTGCCTGGCCACGTGGCGTTGGCGATCATGGCCCTCCATATGCATCTGTCCCTTGCTGCCGCAAGCACATCTTCCACCCTCTTTGTCCTCAGCCACTCTGCAAGTACGACCAATCTTTTTCCCTGGGTCTACCCTGTGCTCTCTTTCCCTCCAGTTTTCCTGTTGTGACCAGGTGCTCCAATTCCCCTTTCCTCATAAAATGGCCTATAAATGTTGCCTGTCTTTTCCCAATCTTCCTTATGAGTGATCTACTTGTGTCTGCCTCCATCAAGACTGTCTCGTTTGTTTTCTTTGCAGTCCATGGAACTCTCAACATTCTTCTTAGAAATCACATTTGTGGACATAAATCACAATATTTTCTTATTGTTAACTATTATTTGTATTGGCTTTACGTATTACATCAGACAGCTTACCTGTTTCTTTTTGGAAGTAATTGGCATAGTAACAGGAAAAGACAAGCAACATTAATAGGCCATTTTATAAGGAAAGGGGAATTCGAGCACCTGGTCACAACAGGAAAGCTGGAGGGAAAGAGAACACCAGTTAGACCCAGGGAGAAAATATGGGACCGACTTGCAGGGTGGCTGAGGACAGAGAAGGTGGAAGATGTACTTGCAGCGACAAGGGATAGATGCATATGGAGGGCCATGATCGCCAACGCCATGCGGCAGGGCACATGATGATGATGATGATGATGATGATGATGATGATGATAGTCACATGTGTTTTCGTGTAAACCTCTTTTTGTATATAGTCTTGCTTCGTTCAAACAGTTCGCCTCCATCCATCACATTCCCCCATTTTTTGTCTTTGTCTAGTATCTAGGGCTGGAACAGTGGGTCAATTTGGCACAGGGGAAACTAATGACAGGGGACTTCGCCTTCTGGAGTTTGCCTGCACCCAACGGCTCACCATTGCCAACACCCTCTACCCCCACAAACTGTCAAGAAGAACAACCTGGCATGCGCCGAACGGAAAGACTCACAACCAGATCGACTTTGTCCTCTCACCGCGGCGCTTCAAATCAAGCATTAATAAAGCAAAGACGAGGACATACCCTGGAGCTGATATAGGCAGCGACCACGACCTCGTGCTGCTCACAATGAAGATCAAATTGAAAAAGAAGTACCAAGCTGCGCAGCCACGCATCAAGTTTGACCTGGAAAAGCTAAAAGATCCAGAGATAGAAGAGGCATTCCAGGCACAGCTCGGGGGGCGGTTCGCGGCACTCAACTTCCTGGACAGCGACATCAACGACCTCACAAACAACTTTGGTGAGGCAGTCCGCGAAACAGCAGAGGAGGTACTGGGGCGACAGAGGAAGAAACACCAAGCATGGATCTCAAATGACATCCTTGACCTCTGCGACAACAGAAGATCACTGAAGAAGACGAAAAACTCCAGCCCTGAAGAAGCCGCACAGTATCGTAAAACCAACAACTTTGTGAAGAAGAAAATGATTGAAGCCAAAGAACAATGGATCAACAACCAGTGTGAGAACATCGAGAAAGGCATGAAAAAAGGAAACAGCAAACATGCCTTCACCACACTGAAAAACCTTACCAAGACGCAGCAAAACAGATCGTCAGTCATCGAGGATACCTCAGGCGAGCTGCTGACAGAAAGCTCCGCTGTTCTGAACAGATGGACGCAGTACTGCCAAGAACTATACAACTACCCAATACAGCCAGATGACAGTTTGTTTCAGGGGGACTCAACACCATTGAGGGAATCCTCACCGCTACCAGTGATGAGAGAAGAAGTGGAAGAAGCCATCCGCAGCCTACCAGCAGGGAAATCACCTGGAGCAGACAATATCCCAGCAGAGCTGCTCAAACATGGAGGGAATGATTTGGTCACTCGTGTAACATCGATTTGTCAGAAGATCTGGGAGACAAAACAGTGGCCCACAGAATGGACTCAATCACTCATCATCCCCCTGCCCAAAAAGGGAAATATGCGCCAATGCCAGAACTACAGAACAATAAGTCTCATTAGCCACACCAGCAAGATCATGCTCAGAGTCATATTGAATCGACTGAAGAAAGAAGCGGAAGAACACCTTGCGGAAGAACAAGCTGGATTTAGGGCGGGCAGAAGCACAGTAGAACAGATCTTCACCTGCCGGATAATGATGGAGAAACATCTGCAGCATCAGAGAGACCTGTTCCACAACTTCATAGACTTTAAAAAAGCATTCGACAGGGTGTGGCATAAGGGTTTGTGGCAGGTGCTAAGAAAGTTTGGCATAGAGGAAGGTCTCGTCCAAACCATCCAGGCGCTGTATAACACTGCCAGCAGCGCAGTTCTCCTCAACAACCAGATAGGGGACTACTTCAAGACCACAGTTGGAGTCCGTCAAGGCTGCCTACTCTCTCCCGTGCTGTTCAATCTCTTCCTGGAGAACATCATGCGTGAAGCCCTCCATGACTTCCACTCCACTGTCTCCATCGGAGGAAGAACCATCAACAACCTGAGGTTCGCAGATGACATCGACCTGATGGGAGGCAGCAACGAAGAACTACAAGACCTGACCATGAGACTGGAAGAAAGTGCAGGTGCACACGGAATGGAAGTGAGCACAGAAAAAAGCAAAGTCCTGGTCAACAGCACAACCAACACCCATGCTGAAATCTACATGAACGGGCAACAGCTTGAAGAAGTGGACGCTATCAAATACCTTGGCGCCACTCTCACCAAAGACGGTCGCTCTACAACAGAAATCAAGACCAGACTAGCGATCGCAAATGCAGCAATGGTAAAGCTAAACAAGATCTGGAAGAGCAGAGAGATCGGCTTTCCATCGAAGATGAAGCTGTACAAGTCCCTGGTGCTCCCCATCCTGCTGTATGGATGCGAGAGCTGGACCATGACAGCAGAGACCACCAAGAGAATCCAGACGTTTGAAACTAAATGCTTCAGGCGCTTGCTCGGGATCTCTTGGCAAGATCGGAAGACAAACGACTTTGTGTGGAGCCAAATAACAACACTCGCAGGCCCACAAGAACCCCTCCTGGCAACAGTCAAGAACAGGAAGCTGTCGTGGTTCGGGCATGTCACACGCCACAACTCACTGCCCAAAACGGTCCTCCAGGGTACACTGGGAGGCGGCAGACGAAGGGGACGACAAGCCAAATGCTGGATGGACAACATCAAAGAATGGACCAGGTTGGATGGCCCCACGCTGGTGCGACAGGCGGAGGACAGGACCGGTTGGCGACGGCTGGCTTCAAGAGTGTCTCTCATCTCTCCTCTACGCCCATCACGGGCAGGAGAATGATGATGATGATGATGAGTATCTCTCCACTTTTTGTCTGTCGGACTGTCGTCTTTCCCTATGTCTGTCTCTCAGTGCATCTATCTCTGTCTCTTTCCCTCTCTGTCTCTCTCTGTGTCTCTATCTGTCTATCTATCTATCTATCAGTCTATTTATCTATCTGTCTGTCTATCTATCTATCTATCTGTCTGTCTATCTATCTATCTATCTATCTGTCTGTCTGTCTATCTATCTATCTATCTATCTATCTATCCATCTATCTATCTATCTATCCATCTATCTTTCTATATAACTCTCTCTCTCTCTCTCTCTCTCTCTCTCTCTCTCTCTCTCTCTCTCTCTCTCTCCCCTTGAATTTAAAGCAATGATTCTCTTCAAAGGAAAAATGACTCACGAAATAAATTCCAAAAGTGTTTCACATACGGTCTTTCCAAGACAAAGAAGACGAAAGTAAAACAGTCTTGCTCTCACAATCAGACCTCAATCAAAACTGTAAATAATTCGATGACAACTGACATAGCACCCTGAATGAGGCAAACAGGTTCAGGTTGTGTAGCAAGACAGCTGCATATATATATCGATAATATCTAATTCGTTGATTCAGAGGTACACCTTGTCACTCGATAATTCCAATCATCCTCGCATTGTCTATCCAAGAAAGAGCAGGGAATTGTGATAAACCATTCCTTTTGTCTGGTTGATTGTCTGCTTTGATCCTCCTGAGGGCAATGAACGGCACGATTTGTGTGAGTGAGTGTGTGTGATTCACCAGCTAGCACCCAGCTTTGGCTTCTTTCCCCCCGGTCGTCACGTGTGGCGGAAGCAAACCCTCCAACGGGATTTTGATTTGTGGTTCGTGAGTGCCGTAAGAACGACGGATATTTAGATACAGACCCTGCTGGGAAAGAACGTTGCTAGTCTGCAATCTGGGTTCTTACAGTCTTCATAGAAGGCATTTCATCTTGTCCATATGAACTGCCATTGGCATTTCATCTTGTCCATAATCACTGCCATTGGTGTTTTATCTTGTCCATAATGACTGCCGTTGGCATTTCATCTTGTCCATAATGAATCCCGTTGGTATTTCATCTTGTCCATAATGAATCCCGTTGGCATTTCATCTTGTCCATAATGACTGCCATTGGCATTTCATCTTGTCCATAATGAATCCCGTTGGCATTTCATGTTGTCCATAATGACTGCCATTGGCGTTTCATCTTATCCATAATGAATCCCGTTGGCATTTCATCTTGTCCATAATGACTGCCATTGGCGTTTCATCTTGTCCATAATGAATCCCATTGGCATTTCATCTTGTCCATAATGACCGCCATTGGCATTTCATCTTGTCCATAATGACTACCATTGGCATTTCATCTTGTCCATAATGACTGCCGTTAGCATTTCATGTTGTCCATTATGACTGTCATTGGCGTTTCATCTTGTCCATAATGACTGCCATTGGCATTTCATCTTGTCCATAATGACTGCCATTTGCATTTTATCTTGTCCATGATGAATGCCATTGGCATTTCATCTTGTCCATAATGACTGCCATTGGCATTTCATCTTGTCCATAATGACTGCCATTAACATTTCATCTTGTCCATAATGACTGCCATTGGCATTTCATCTTGTCCATAATGACTGCCATTGGCATTCCATCTTGTCCATAATGAATCCCATTGGCATTTCATCTTGTCCATATGAACTGCCATTGGCATTTCATCTTGTCCACAATGAATCCCGTTGGCATTTCACATCGTCCATAATGAATCCCGTTGGCATTTCATCTTGTCCATAATGACTGCCATTGGCATTTCATCTTGTCCATAATGACTGCCACTGGCATTTCATCTTGTCCATAATGACTGCCATTGGCATTTCATCTTGTCCATAATGAATCCCATTGGCATTTCATCTTGTCCATAATGAATCCCATTGGCATTTCATCTTGTCCATAATGAATCCCATTGGCATTTCGTCTTGTCCATTATGAATCCCACTGGCATTTCATCTTGTCCATAATGAATCCGTTGGCATTTCATCTTTTCCATTATTAATCCCATTGGCATTTCGTCTTGTCGATAATGAATCCCAATGGCATTTCATCTTGTCCATAATGAATCCCATTGGCACTTCATCTTGTCCATAATGAATCCCATTGGCATTTCATCTTGTCCATAATGAATCCCAGTGCCATTTCATCTTGTCCATAATCACAGCCATTAGCTCTGCACTGTTTCCATAGCAAAGGGTTTTTCTGATTCGTTGTGTGATTGATACAGTACCACTGAGGATTGTAACTGGTATCATAAGTCGATAGCTATACCGCTTCTTTGCCAAATACCGTGCGTTTGTTTCTATCTT
>JAPXFY010000013.1:89051776-89074276 GCA_030674185.1 Monoplex corrugatus | reverse complement strand
GCTCTCTCTGTCTCTCTGCCTCTCTCTGTGTCGCCCTGTCTCTCTGTCTCTGTCTGTCCGTCTGTCTCTTTGTCTCTGTCTGTCTGTTTGTCTCTCTCTCTCTCTGTCTGTCTTTCTCTCCCTCTTGCTATCTCTCTCTGTCTCTCTCTCTCTCTGTCGCTCTGTCTCTCTGTCTCTGTCTGTCTGTCTGTCTCTTTGTCTCTGTCTGCCTGTCTGTCTGTCTGTCTGTCTGACTCTCTCTCTCTCTCTCTCTCTCTCTCTCTCATCCTGCCTTCCTCTGAACCAAGCACCGTTTGAAAAAGTCATTCATTCACAGATTACAATCGAACATTTCACATTTATTGTTCCTATTATTAAATGTATTGATATAAAACATTTGAATTCACACAGTCAGAACGACAAACCAAGCGATGTCAATATAGAAAACCAACACTGAATCAAGCAAACCGTTTGAGAATATGACAACCAAGACGCTGCATATTTATCAGGGACATCGAGTTTGTACTTTTAAGAGTTTGCATCCTGTCACTTGAGAAATCCCACTAACTTCCATTGTCTGTCCTGGAAGTCTGTGGGCTGTCCATGTTGTGTTGTGTAACTTCTGGTTTGATTCCACTGGGGACCGCAAGAGACAATGCATGGGATTCGTGATGTTGTTGTTGTTGTTTGTCATTCAGCTGGTGCTTTGAGTCCTTTTTTCTTTTCTTGTTATGCTTCTTAACCCTTTGACCCCCGCATCCTGTCTACCAGCATTCTGCATTGTCAACCTGCTACAAAAGCAAAAACTTAACTCTTTGAACTCCCTCAACCTATCCACCAGCTTCGTATGAAGTTGGTGGATAGGTTGAGTGAGTCAAAGGGTTAAGTTTTTTTTTGCATTTTGTGGATTGGGTGTGGGAGTCAAAGGGTTAATTTTTTTGCATTTTGTGGATAGGGTGTGGGAGTCAAAGGGTTACGTTTTTTGCATTTTGTGATAGGGTGTGGGAGTCAAAGGTTAAGTTTTTTTGAAAATTTTTGGTGGTAGGTGAGTCAAAGTTAATTTTTGCATTGTGATAGGTAGGAGTCAAGGTAGTTTGCAGTTGTGATGTAGGAGTCAAAGGTTGTTTTTGCATTTTGTGGATAGGGTGTGGGAGTCAAAGAGTTAAGTTTTTGCAGTTGTTGTGGATAGGTGATGTGGTGGAGTCAAAGGGTTAAGTTTTTGCATTTGGATAGGGTAGGGAGTCAGTTAAGTTTTTGCAGTTGGTGGATAGATTGGGGAGTCGATATTTGAGGTTGTGGTGGTCAGTTTTTTGCAGTTGGTGGATAGTGTAGGGTTGGTGGGAGGTGCAAAGGGTTAAGTTTTTGCAGTATGGGTGGATAGGTGGGTTGGTGAAGGGTAGGAGTCGAAAGGGTTAAGTTTTTGCATAGTTAGTGGAAGTAAGGGTGAGGGGAAGGTCAAAGATTTAATTTTTTGCAGTTGGTGAAAGGGTGTGGGAGTCAAATGGTTAAAAGGACATGTAAAGAACACGAGTACCTTAAACATTTCTGGATGAAGAGCTATAAGAAACATCATTATCATTCATCATCATCGTCGTCGTCGTCGTCATCATCATCATCGTCGTCGTCATCATCATCATCATCTGCCCTGCCGCATGGTGTTGGCCATCATGGCCATCATGGCCCTTCACACGAATCTATCCCCTGTCGCTGCAAGTACATCTTCCACCCTCTCTGTCTTAAGCCACCCTTCAAGTCCGTCCAATATTTTCTCCCTGTGTCTACCTGGTGTTCTCTTTCCCTCCAGCTTTCCTGTTGTAACAAGTGCTCTAATTCTCCTTTCCTCGCTATTTTCCTTTTTATGACTGTTTTTAATCTAACCTGCTTATGTCTTTGAAGCAGTAGAAAAGTGTTCACAAACAAACTTCTGAATAAATGACAAGGTTTATAGAATACAGAGTGGAGAAGAAAAAATGCAACTGGACGGAGAGGGGAAAAAACACCCAAGAACAGATAAAAAAAGAAAGAGGAACACTGAAAACAGTTCACATAGTTCCAGGTTCATCTGAGATACTTAATTTCACAACATGCAATCAGCACGTCAAATTTGTAGTGAGCTGGTAGTAGGAAATTCTCCACACAAGTGACTGTATTTGCCACTTCATTTTATAACATGGCCCAAACCCCAGTCTTAATCAGCAACACGACTATAACACCATGGTGTGTTTGTGGGGAGAGAAATAAGTCCTGGGGCTGAATGAGCGTAAAACACGTTATCAAGTTATCAATGAGAAGATCAATGGCTGCCCGGTTTTAAGCGTAGTAACTATATACCAACAAGCCAGGAGGTCACCAAGTGCTATGCCAAGCATGGTGCTATTGCAGACAGACATTAGTCTTGGCCAATGCATGATGTATGTAAAGACGATTAGTCTTGGACTGCATGAGATCTACTGTACATCATCATCTCACAGGTGCCCTGCCGCATGGACGTTGGCGATCATGGACTCCATCTGTCTCTATCTCTCGTTGCCCTAGCATTCTCCCACCCCCTCGTCCCCAGCCTTCTGCAAGTCCGTCCAGCATTTTCTCCCTGGGTCTACCTGGTGCTCTCTTTCCCTCCAGCTTTCCCGTTGTGGCCAGGTGCTCCAAATCCCCCTCCCTCATAAAATGGCCTATAAATGTTGCCTGTCTTTTCATAATCTCCTTATGAGTACAAGACAGAGAATTTTAGTCTGTTTCTTTCTTTATTCTTTACAGTTTCTCTTTGTTTTGTCTTTTTCGTGTGACTTTTGTCTTTTATAAGAAATAAAACCATAACTACTAGTATTACTATCATTATTATTTGCAGTAGTAATATTAGTATTTAAGCATCATCTCATCATCACCATCATCAATACTGTTATTGTCATCATCATTATTATTATTATTATCGTCATTCTAATAAATATCGGGTTTTTTTCTATGATTAGTAATAGTGGTATAGAGTCTGTAGTTGCAGCAATGTTCTTTGTGTTATAAAATCAAGTAAAAACACAGACAGTCTTCTAAGTCATTACTGACATATTAAGTAGAGACATACAGATCTGTACGAAAGCAAGTAAATCATTCAAAAAATTCATTTTTTTCATCGCCATTTTAGTTTACGTCATAAAACGTCACAATATTAAAAGAATCCACTTGTTTTATATTACGTTTTGTTATGTAATCAAATCTCAAGATTTATCATGACAGGTACAGATAAACGCTCTTTTAAACTTAGCGTGGGGAGATCTTGAAACTTAGCTAAGAAAAGAACAGCGCTAAACAAGACTACTTTACAACACTGCAATGCAACGGGCCCCAGACTATCAACGTATTTCAGGTAACTCCTGTAATGACTCACCACCATCAAAGCGTAATGATTTATATGTGCAGAGAGAGAGAGAGAGAGAGAGAGAGAGGAGGGAGAAAAGAGAGGTAAAAGAGAGCAGAGAGTGAGAGAAAGAGTTTAAAAGATGAGGAAACAAAACAGAAGAGAGAGGAGCAGAGAGAGAGAGAGAGAGAGAGGAAGAGAGGAGGGAGAGAGAGTAAGAAGAGTGAGGATGAGGATAAAGCGAGGAAGAGAGCCAGAGAGAGAAAGAAAGAGAGGGAGGGACAAAACGAGGAGAAAGAAAGAAGGAAGAGAAGAGAGACAAAGACAGAGACAGAGACAGACAGACAGATGGACAGACAGACAGACAGAGACAGAGAGGTAAACAATGATACCTTATTTTCAACAAAAAGTTTAACTAAACAGCAATTTGCCATAGCCAGTCTATGTAGACATATTTTAGCATGCAACAAGAAATGCAAAAAAATATTTAGTAAAATCAATGGTATAGCATACAAGAAAAAAAACACACAGAGAATGTTGAAGGAGAGTAAGAAAATGAAAGAGAAATACGAAGAGAGAGAGAAAAGAAAGAAGGACAGACAGACAGACAGACAGCAGACGAGACAGCAACATTTTGACAGACAGAGACAGAGAGACAGAGACAGCCAGACAGACACAGACACAGACACAGAGAGAGACACACACACATACAGACAGAGAGAGACAGACAGAGACAGAGAGATAGACAGGCAGACAGGCAGACAGAGAGGGTGAGAGACACAGAGGGAGAGAGAGACAGAGAGAGAGAGAGAGAGACAGACAAACAGATAGACAGACAAACAGGCAGAGAGGCAGAGAGAGCACACTGAGAGGAGAGAGAGACACACACACACACAGAGACAGAGACAGAGACAAAGCCCAGAGACCAGACAGAGACAGACAGACAGACAGATAGCCAGACAGACAAAATGACAGACAGAGAAAAAGACAGAGAAAATAGAGACAGACAGACAGACAGAGACAGACAGACAGACAGACACACACAAAACACACACACACAGAGACTGTGAGAGAAACAGAAGACAGACAGACAGACAGACAGACAGTCAGACAGACATAGACAGAAACAGACAGAAGACAGTCACAGACAACTATGCCCAAGGGCACGTGCTGTTTGCATGTTTTTCTTCACTGTCCGACGTGGCAGTATGGGTTGGACGTGCCAGTCTTTGGCCATTGACCTTAGCCAACACTAAAGGGACTATTGATCACAGAGAAAAAAAAAAAAACATCAGTAATTTAAAGCATTTTTGAGTGAGTGTGTTTTAATATCGGTATTTGTTGGAGGGGTAGCCGGCTAGTAGCTCAGAGATCGTTTTGTCTTGTGTTAGAATGGCCAATTGACAGTGATGGTGGATTTGTGTGTTGAAGTCATTGATTATGATGGAATAATGGGACAATAGATGTGTTTGTCTAATGAGCTGGGAAAGAAAGTGGTGGGCACACAAACACACACACACAGACACTCAAACACACACACACACACACACACACGCACAGAGACACAGACACAGACACACACACACACACATACGCAAAGAGAGACAGAGAGAGACGCATAAAGAGACAGACAGATACAGGCAGCAGAGAGAGAAAGGACAGGAGAGAGGGAGACACAGCGAGAGAGAAAGAAAGAAAGAAAGACAGACAGACAGACAGACAGACAGACAGACAGAGAGACAAAACAATGATGCTTTAATTTCCAACGGTAAAATTATTGAATAAAGGCCATTTTTCAAACTTGTCACATGCAATCTATATACTTATCTTTGCTTGCAACAACAAACACAAGAAAATACATGAGTAAAATCATTGATTTAAGATACAAACAAAAACCAAAGATAAAATCATGGAGAACGTTGGAGAAGAGGAAAAAGATGAAAGAGAAATACAGAGAGAGAGAGGCAGACAGAGAGACAGAGAGGCAGACAGGGACAAAGAGAGACAGACAGACAGAGAGATATGCAGACAGACAGACAGAGAGGGTGAGAGACAGAGAGGGAGAGAAAGAGGGAGAGAAAGAGAGAGAGAAGAGAGAGAGAGAGAGACAGACAGACAGACAGAGAGGCAGAGAGCAGACACACAGAGAGGAAAGAGGAGAGAGAGAGAGAGAGAGAGAGAGAGAGAGAGAGAGAGAAATAGACAGACAGAGACAGAAACAGAAGCAGGGACAGAGACAGACAGACAGAGAGACAGACAGAAATACAGAAAAAGAGAGACAGACAGTCACAGACAACTATGCCCCAGGGTACGTGCTGTTTGCATGTTTTTCTTCACTGTCCGACACGGCAGTACGGGTTGGACGTGCCAGTCTTTGGCCATTGACCTTAGCCAAGACTATTGATCACAGAGAAAAAAACAAAAAACATCAGTAATTTAAAGCATCTTTTGAGTGAGTGTGTTTTAATATCGGTATTTGTTGGAGGGTAGCCGGCTAGTAGCTCAGAGATCGTTTTGTCTTGTGTTAGAATGGCCAATTGAACAGTGATGGTGGATTTGTGTGTTGAAGTCATTGATCATGATGGAATAACGGGACAATAGATGTGTTTGTCTAATGAGCTGGGAAAGAAAGTGGTGGGCACACAAACACACACACACACAAACACACACACACACACAAACACACACACACACATACACACACACACACACACACACACACACACACACACACACACACACACACAGATATACAGAGAGAGAGAGAGAGAGAGAGAGAGAGAGACAGAGGGACAGACAGACAAAGGCAAAGAGATAGAGAGAGACAAAGACAGAGATATAGAGAGAGACAAAGAGAGAGAGAGTAAAGAGAGAGAGCGAGAGGGAGAGAGAGAGAGACAAAGAGAGAGAGAGAGAGACAGACAGACAGAAAGAGAGACACAGAAACAGAGAGAGAGAGAGAGACAGAAAGAGAGACACAGAAACAGAGAGAGAGAGAGAGAGATCGGGAGGGAGAGAATGAGAGAGATAAAGAGACAGAGAGGGAGGTGGGCTGAGAAAGAGAGAGACAGAGACAGAAAGAGAGAGACAGAGACAGAAAGAGAGAGAAAGAGAGAGACAGAGACAGAAAGAGACAGACAGAAAGAGGGAGAGAATGAGAGAGAGAAAGAGAAACAGAGAGACAGAGACACACAGAAAGAGAGAGAGAGAACACACACACACACAGAGATAGAGAGAGAGACAGAGAGAGAGAGAGTGAGAGGGAGACAGAGAGAGAGAAGAGACAGACAGACAGACAGACAGACAGACAGACAGAGAAACAAACAGAGAGACAGAGAGAGATAGAGAAAGATAGAGAAGGAGTCACACAACCATGCACATTGATATGATCATTCCATTTTTCCTCCTTATCGTACAATTAACGAAATATCAATCATTGTGTTCCTTCTGATATTTTTTCTTTGTTCCTTGCCAAAGCATTTCAGAGTGTCGTTTTTACCAGGAATAAGCATTCTTACCAACAAATGCCTATCAATTAACATCAGAAAGAGAGTCCTTGAATGTTATATAGAACCAATACTGTTGTACGGATGCGAGGCGTGGACAGTCAGCAAGCAAAGCCAGAGCAAGATTGAGGCAGCCGAGATGTGGTTTCTAAGATGAATGTTAAGAGTTCCATGGACAGCAAAGAAAACAAACGAGACAGTCTTGATGGAGGCAGACACATGTAGATCACTCATAAGGAAGATTAGGAAAAGACAGGCAACATTTATAGGCCATTTTATGAGGAAAGGGGATTTGGAGCACCTGGTCACAACAGGAAAGCTGGAGGGAAAGAGAGCACCAGGTAGACCCAGGGAGAGAATGCTGGACGGATTTGCAGAGTGGCTGGGGATGAGGAGGGTGGGGGAGATGCTAGGGGCAACGAGAGATAGAGACAGATGGAAGTCCATGATCGCCAATGCCATGCGGCAGGGCATCTGATGATGACGATGAAGTATGTGTTTGTGAAAGCAATAATGCAGCTTGTTCATAGCTGTGTTCAGTAAAGAAATGCAACGTATTTGTGAAAACATTTCCCTTGTCACCGATGGTCAGTTTTATACTAAATGTTGATTATTTGAAGTATGAAATGAAAAAAACACCCTCAGGCTTTATTTTTGAATTAATGGTACAACTTTCTTTAATTTATCCTCTGTGTTCTGTCTCTCTTTTTGTTTCTCTATATGCAAGCAGAGCGACGAATTCATGTCCAGTCATACTTGAATAGAGACTTAATGCACAATTTTACAAGTGTGAGGAATGACTTTCCTAAACAATTTGATATAATCTTTGGTATTTGAATAAAAGAATATGTGACTGAAATTCTCAACTTCGAGTAAAAAATGTTGTTAAACAAATGCTTTTTGTCAATCTGTAATATTCATTTTCTATGCTTAGATTACTTTCAGTCCGTGTCAATTTTCAAGGAGGAGCAAATTACTTGTCACCTGAAGTCAATGGAGAAAAGAGGATTATGTCAATTTATCAGGTTCAGCTCTCAAAATATCACCACTGGTCAATATTTCTAATGAGTTGTTATAAATTGATTGATTTTACCATATAAATCATTTCACGACAAACATCACGGGATTTTTGAAAGCAAAATGAAATACATTTTGTCAAGCTGAACAAACATCAAATTTGTTGTAAGAGTGTGTTAGCTTCCTTTATCAAGTATTTGCTCTGTTAAAAGCTTTACCGACATGTCTCGTTGGCATAAATCATTACCATATCATCATCATCATCATCAGGTGTCCTGCCGCATGGCGTTGGCGATCATGGACTTCCATCTGTCTCTGTCTCTCGTTGCCCCCAGCATCTCTCCCACCCTCCTCGTCCCCAGCCACTCTGCAAATCCGTCCAGCATTTTCTCCCTGGGTCTACCCGGTGCTCTCTTTCCCTCCAGCTTTCCCGTTGTGACCAGGTGCTCCAAATCCCCCTTCCTCATAAAATGGCCTATAGATGTTGCTTGTCTTTTCCTAATCTTCCTTATGAGTACAAGACAGGGAATTCTAGTCTATTTCTTTCTTTCTTCTTTGCAGTTTCTCTTTCTTTTGTCTTTTCCTAATCTTCCTTATGAATGATCTACTTGTGTCTGCCTCCATCAAGACTGTCTCGTTTGTTTTCTTTGCTGTCCATGGAAGTCTCAACATTCTTCTTAGAAACCACATCTCGGCTGCCTCAATCTTGTTCTGTTTTTTATTGTTGACTGTCCACGCCTCGCATCCGTACAACAGTATTGGTTCTACATAACATTCAAGAACGCTCTTCCTGATGTTAAATTGACAGGCATTTGTTGGTAAGAATGCTTGTCATCTTCTTGAATGCTGTTTTGGCTTGGCCGATTCTGCCGGCTATTTCTGATGTGCATTTGCCGTCTGATGAAATGATCGTTCCCAGGTATTTGAATTTATCAACCTGTGTCAAGGTTGTGCCATTTGCTGTTATTTTGCATGAGGGGGTTTCATGGTTTTTACTAATCACCATGACTTCAGTCTTCCTGCTGTTTAGTTCCAGCCCTTTTCCTTTGCTTTCTATTTCTAGTATATTCACAAGGTTTTGTAGGTCTGTTATCATATAGAATGTGTATTATCTGTGTTAGCTTTAGGCTAAAAGACTTCAGACTTCAGAGTTCAGAACACTTTATTACTCAAGTAGCATTAGTTCCCACTGTACCTCTGTCACAGCTAGTCTTTGCTACTCTACATCTGCACACAAACTATAATCATAAAAAAACCATAAAAAGGCATACATTATGAAACAAGTTGTAACAGGAGTTGTAACAAAATACTGGCTTTGACACCAATGGGTCATGCACTTCACAAAACACTTTCTGGTCCACTCTCCTGGAACAAAGTTCCTTCTCAGTCCGTCAGCAACCTACTTTTGTCTCCTTCAAGTCCGCTCTGAAAACTCACCTTTTCTCCTCTGCATAAAATCCTGACCTCACTCAACCCCCACTGCAGCCTGTCTCCACTCGGAGTGGAATCACATTGTAATATATAATTGTATATGATATGTTTTCTATAATTTTTTCCATTTTTCTTCTTTTTCCCCATTTATAGCCATGTGTATGTGTGTGTGTGTGTGTGTGTGTGGTGTGTGTGTGTGTGTGCATGCGTGCGTATGTGTATGTTCAGCGCTTAGATTTGATTTCTATCAAGATTTTGCGCTATATATAAAATTGTAATTATTATAATTATTATTATTATTTATTCACAAAACCATGGGAGACAAAAGCACACGTATGACAATAAATGAAAATCAGCCCTCAACTATGGCAAGGAGAACACCAACAACAAAACAACACCGTTGTTAGTAGTTATATCAATGTTGTACTTTAAAAAAGCAGAATGATTCTAGACATTCTACATCAATAAGCCTGTTTCTTTTTAATGCTTGTTCTACTCCCATGTGCGTATTGTGATATGTTTTCTGTCTACAGCTCTGCTTCTTTGTAACATGCTGTCTCCATCAATCCCTGATACATCCCTTTGTCTTTCTTTGTACGTCATTGTACACTCCATTTTATCTCCCTCTGTCTGTCTGTCTGTCTGTCTGTGTGTTTTTCTGTCTGTCTGTCTATCTGTCTGTCTGTCTGTCTGTCTGTTCTCTCTCTCTCTCTGTGTCTCTCACCCTTTCTCTCTTTCTCTCTCTCACTCTCACTCTCTCTCTTTCTCTTTCACTGTCTGTCTGTTCTGTCTCTTTCTATCTCTCGCTCACTCACTTTCTTTCTCTTTCTGTCTCTCTCTCTTTTCTCTCATTCACTCACTCACTCTCTCTCTTCTCTCTCTCTTCTCTGTCTGTATGTCTCTCTGTATGTCTGTCTCTCTGCCCCCTCTCTCTCCCCTCTCTCTGTGTCTCTCTCTGTCTCTCTGTCTGTCTGTCTGTCTCTCTCTGCTCTCCCCCTCTCTCTCTCTCCCTCTCTCTCTCTCTCTCTCTGTGGATCAAGCAGTGAGCTTCTTTTCAAAGAAAGTTTGACTCAAAAATTGAATTAAAAAGTATGTCATATCTAAATCTTCCAACATGAAATGCATTAAACAAAACATATGTGTTCTTACAATCAGACCTTTAAGCAGAACGAAAAACAAGCGATAAAAATTGACACAGAACTCTGAATAAGGCTAACGGACTAATGAAACAAGAAAGCTGTATATTCATCCGCGGTGCCAGATATGCTAATTCCACGTTGCAACTTATCACTCAAGTAAATCCCATCAACTTTTTTCTTATTGTTCTTGATAAAGGAGGAGGAAATTCTGAGTCTGTCCCTGCTGGGTTGTGGGACTGTCTGGTATGATGCCGCTGGGGACTGTTAGAGGCACGATATGTCTGTGGCCATGCGTGTGATTCAGCCAGTTGGGGGTTGACCAAGTCACGAGTGTTGAGTTCTTTCCCTTTGGTCGTCACGTTGTTCGGAAGTGTACGAATGAATACCAGTCTACTTGAGGATCTTCATTTCTGGGTGATGTGCAGTAAAAAACAACAACATTGGTTTGTAAAGACTTTTTTTTCAGACTTGTTTTTATTTATTTTCAAATATATAGCTCTTACAAACATCTTGAAATGTACACAATGCATAATCAACAGATCTAACAAAATGTAGAAAGAACAAGCATTCGTTGCAATATGTAGACAACATGTATATTAAACATACATATAACATACGTATACTACACATTACATATTACAATTCATATATATGTATACACGTACACACACACACACAACACACACACAAAATATATAATATATATATATATATATATATATATATATATATACATACACATACATACATACATTATACATATATTATATATATATATATATATACACATATAATCACATACACATATACACATATACATACACATACAGACATGGTTTGTAAAGACTTACTCGGAATCAGAAACAAAGATGTTGTCAGCTTCTATTTGCATGTTTGATTTTGTTTATTGAAGGTATCTTGTCTTCTCTCACTATGTATTTTTTTACAAGCCTTGCGTTCCTTCTGGGCAAATGTCCCTAAGATATGTTTTATGTTTGATATATCTAGTGCGAAATCCAAAACAATGTGACTGCCCACGTTCAAGCAAACAGGAACCAGAAAAAAAAAAACACGAAAAAGAATAAGAACGCGTATGTAATACAACAAGACAAGACAGGCACAAATTTTCGGGCCAACTGGCCTTTGTCAAGCGTAAGATCACAAACAGATCACTCATAAGGAAGATTCGGAAAAGACAAGCAACATGTATAGGCCATTTTATGAGGAAGGGGGATTTGGAGCACCTGGTCACAACGGGAAAGCTGGAGGGAAAGAGAGCACCAGGTAGACCCAGGGAGAGAATGCTGGACGGACTTGCAGAGTGGCTGGGGATGAAGAGGGTGGGGGAGATGCTGGGGGCAACGAAATATAGAGATGGTGGGCACCTGATGATGATGATGATGAAGATCACAAACAAACACCAGATACAAAAATTAGGAGAAAAAAACTGAAACGTCCCTGCTGCTCCGTCCAGTGTGAGAAAAGATTTTTTTTTAAATACGCGTTCTTATTCTTTTTTCGTGTTTTTTTTTCTGGTTCATTGTAGTGCGGTTTATAACTGGCATGGAATCTCTGCACCAATAAACTTTATTCACGAATGTACATGCGGTGTTTATATATTATTATATATATATTTTATTTATTAGCGCAAAATCTTGTAAAATCAAATCTAAGCGCTGAGCGTATACATGCATACATTCCTACATACATATGAGCGTATTCATGCTCATACATGCATACATTACATAAAATCAAGCTGAGCGTATACATGCATACATACATACATACATAAATCTAAGCGTATACATACATACATAATACATAATAGTACGCACATGCATAATAATAATACAATATTTATATAGCGCAAAATCTCGACAAAATCAAATCAAGCGCCGAAAGACACACATGCACACACGCACGCACGGCGACACACGCGCGCACACACACCACACACACACACACACACACACACACACACACACACACACACACACACACACACACACGCATGGCCACAAATGGGGAGAAAGAATAAAAGCAATAAAAGCAAGAATAAAAGCAATGGAAAACCACAGAGAGCACATCATATACAATTATATATTAAAACAAAGTGATTCCCCTCCGAGCGGAGACAGGCTGCAGAGGGGGGTTGAGTGAGGTTAGGATTTTATGCAGAGGAGAAAAGGTGAGTTTTGAGAGCGGACTTGAAGGAGGCAAAAGTAGGTTGCTGACGGACTGAGAGAGGAAGTTTGTTCCAGGAGAGTGGACCAGAAACAGAGAAGGCTCGTGGACCATAGGTATTGAGCTTAGTGCGTGGAAAGCGAAAAGTCAGAGGATCGGAGACAGAGCGGAGGGTACGTGAGGGAAGATAGATCTCAAGTAGGCTTGACAGGTAATCGGGGGCTGCGTTATTGAGGCTTTTGTAGCACATGGTGTCTAGTTTGTACTGTATGCGCTTTGATACAGGGAGCCAGTGAAGTTGTGCCAGGAGAGGAGATATGTGGTCAGCTTTTTTCTTTTTGAGTACAAGGCGTACAGCATTGTTTTGAATGCGCTGTAGGATGTGAATGGTGGAGGCAGGAAGACCAGACAGGAGTGAATTGCAATAGTCAATGCGAGACATTATGAAGGAGAGAACGAGTTTTGCAGTTGTTTCGACAGAGAGATACTTCCTGATCAGGCTTATACGATGGAGATGATAGTAGCAAGATCTTGCAGTTTGAGAAACAAAGTTGTTCATGGACAGGGTAGAGTCAATGCAGACACCAAGGTTTTTAGCTGAATCAGAAATTGGGACTGATGTGTTACATAATGGGAGAGAAAGAGGAGGCAGCTGGGAAAGTTTCTGACGGGTGCCAATGAGGATAGCTTCTGTTTTGTCGTCATTAAGCTGAAGTCTATTGGCAGGGCACCTGATGATGATTTTTTTTTTAGGTATATTAAAATATATTTTTCTATTTTGCTGGTTATGCCTCATCATTTTTGAATCAGAAATTGGGACTGATGTGTTTCATAATGGGAGAGAAAGAGGAGGCAGCTGGGAAAGTTTCTGACGGGTGCCAATGAGGATAGCTTCTGTCTTGTCGTCATTAAGCTGAAGTCTATTGGCAGGGCACCTGATGATGATTTTTTTTTTAGGTATATTAAAATATATTTTTCTATTTTGCTGGTTATGTCTCATCATTTTTTGTTTGTTTGTTTATTATTTGGCTCTCTGTCCGTTAAGTTTTGATGTAACTTTTAAACAGTATGTGACAAGCAGTTAATTTTTTGCGTTGATAGAATCTTTTGTTTTCAAACCTTTCATACAGAAGCATTGTGCGGAAGAAACAACACGAAAAATATGCAGAAGTAACAAAAAAGTAGTGATGCGTTATACCTAAAGGATATGAGGCATAACCAGCAAAATAGAAAAAATGTATTTTCAATATACCTAAAAAAAAACCATCATCATCATCATCTCATCATCATCATCAGGTGCCCTGCCGCATGGCGTTGGCGACCATGGACTTCCATCCATCTCTATCTGTCGTTGCCCTAGCATCTCCCCTACCCTCCTCGTCCCCAGCCACTCTGCAAGTCCGTCCAGCATTCTCTCCCTGGGTCTACCTGGTGCTCTCATTTCCTCCAGCTTTCCCGTTGTGACCAGGTGCTCCAAATCCCGGCCCTTTCCTCATAAAATGGCCTATAAATGTTGCCTGTCTTTTCCTAATCTTCCTTATGAGTGATCTACTTGTGTCTGCCTCCATCAAGACTGTCTCGTTTTGTTTTCTTTGCTGTCCATGGAACTCTCAACATTCTTCTGAGAAACCACATCTCGGCTGCCTCAATCTTGCTCTGACTTTGCTCGCTGACTGTCCACGCCTCGCATCCGTACAACAGTATTGGTTCTATATACATTCAAGGACTCTCTTTCTGATGTTAATTGATAGGCGTTAAAAAAAAACACGATAAGCAGAAATACTGTGACTAGTTATCTCCATTCCTGACATTTACCAAATCAAACAAACAGTTTCAGTCTGCAGAATTATACGGCAATTTATATTCAAGTGGAAACTTTATGCATTTAAAAAAAATACTCCAGGAACAGTGCGTGTCTTTGAGGACAGAAGATGACAACTAGTTCCGTTCTGTCGTGCATTAAGATAAACGATATATTTCAATATTTTCTAAGAATACAGTTTACGAAATATTTGAATCAGCTTATAAACAAACACCTTTTCTGCCAATCTATCAGCTTATAAACAAACACCTTTTCTGCCAATCTATCAGCTTATAAACAAACACCTTTTCTGCCAATCTATCAAATGCTAATCATTTGTGTAAATGGTTGTGACTTGGTTTATGATCTGTCTGCTTAGTCAATTTACTGTTTGATTAGTTAGGTCAGGGTATTTAGCGGTAGGAATGAAAGGAATCTTTTATTTAATGTCTGTTCCCAATGGTGATTTTACACACACACACACAAACACAAACACACACTCACCACACACACACACACAAAAAACACACACACACACACACACACACAGCACACAGTCACACACACACACACACACACACAAATATCACTTATAGTGAAAAGCGTTAAATTAAAGAACGAACACTCACACACACACACACTACACATAACACACACACACACACACACACACACACACACACACACACACACACACAACACACACACAGACACACACACACCACACACACACAAACACACACACACACAACACACACACACAAACACACACACACACACACACACACACACACACACACACACACACATACACACACACGAAGATAACATAAAAGAAAAGACAAATGAAAAAGAAAAGTGGGGTGGGTGGGTGCGCGGGAGTTTAAATGTAAGAAGGGGAACAATTACAATTAACTCTTTACAGTTGTTTTACTTGTTTATCTCCTCTCTCCTGAAGCTGCCATTTCATTTCCTCCGTCGCAGCATCTTTTGCACACAACGATCACAACTGCCCTCTTATAGCCCTGATATGGCTCTACGCAGTCGGCTGGGCTTTAAAAAAACATAAACAAAAGAAAAACTGCCCCTCATCCCATCACATTTTTGTAGAGTCTAAAAACACATGAACAGACATTAAATCAGTGACTACCACTAGCCAAAGCAGCTTAAAGTCAAAGAACATCAAGGATTTACAGTGCATCGTCAATGTGTCACCTTCTGGTGAATGGTAGTAAGAAATTTTCCACCTTGCTTGAATAAACATGGCGTCTCTTTGGGATATCTTTAGGCATGGAGGTGGTAAGAACGCACGCCCTGACAAACAAACAACACACACCTTGACAAACGAACAAACTAATGAGCATGCAGAATTTGCTAGCGGGATCATCTGAAGGCCATGATCGCCAACGCCATGCGGCAAGGCACATGTGATGATGATCATCATCATATCATCTGAAGAGAAAATGAAGCTAAAACTGAGCGTCAGTGTGCACCATGACACTACGAGAGAAGGATATCATAAATAGATAACATATTAATTGCAAACTACGACCAAAACAATAGATGTCCTGAAGACATGAACATGGAGTACACTCATTTGATACATTAGGTACACATCTAACAATGATAATCATATCATATCATCAAGGTGCCTTGCCGCATGGCGTTGGCGATCTGGACTTCCATCTGTCTATCTTGTTGCCCTAGCATCTCCCCCTCCCTCCTCGTCCCAGCCACTCTGCAAGTCGTCCAGCATTTCTCCCTGGGTCTACCTGGTGCTCTCTTTCCCTCCAGCTTTCCGTTGTGACCAGGTGCGTCAAAACCCCCTTCCTCATAAAATGGCCTATAAATGTTGCCTGTCTTTCCTAATCTTCCTTATGAGTGATCTACTTGTGTCTGCCTCCATCAAGACTGTTCGTTTGTTTCTTTGCTGTCCATGGAACTCTCAACATTCTTCTTAGAAACACGTCTCGGCTGCCTCAATCTTGTTCTGGCTTTGCTTGAGACTGTCCATGCTCGCATCCGTATAAAGTATTGGTTCTATCTAACATTCAAGAACTCTCTTTCTGATGTTAATTGATAGGCATTTATTGGTAAGTCAATATGAAAGTTGTTTAATGGTATTCACCAGACCTGTCTCCTAAAGAAACAAAATGCCAGTCTCCATTACACACAAGTACCTCAGCACACTTTAGTGAACTCCTGCAATGTCCCATCACCCGTCAAAACTTGATGGCTCTGTGAAAAACCTCCAAGCTAAGACTGACACCTGAGTGCCCAGAGAGAGAGAGAGAGAGAGAGAGAGAAAAAAGAGAGAGAGAGAGAGAGAGACAGACAGACAGACAGACAGAGAGAACAGAGAGACAGAGAGAGACAGAGAGAGAGACAGAGAGAGAAAGAAAGAGACAGAGACAGACACAGAGACAGACACAGAGAGACACAGAGAGACAGAGAAACAGAGAGACAGAGAAACAGAGAGATAGAGAGACAGAGAGAGACAGACAGACAGAGAAAGAGGGAGAGAGAGAGACAGAGACAAAGAGAGACAGAGACAAAGAGAGACAGAGACAAAGAAAGACAGACAGAGACAGAGACAGAGACAGACAGAGGCAGAAAGAGAGAGGGCGAGATATGCATACAGGGTGGGGGGCAGGCAGGTAGGCAGGCAGGCAGACAGACAAACAGACAGAGCAAATTTGAGAGAGAGACAGCCAGCCAGCCAGCCAGCCAGCCAGCCAGGAAGAGAGAAAGTCAGATAGAGAGAGAAAGAGAGACAGACAGACAGACAGACAGACAGGCAGGCAGAGCGAATGAGAGACAGACAAACAGCCAGAAAGAGAGAGAGCCAGAAAGGAGAGACAGCCAGTTAGAGAGAGAGAGAGAGAGAGAGAGAGAAGAGAGAGAGAGAGAGAAGAGAGAGAGAGAGAGAGACAGACAGACAGACAAAGAGACAGCCAGACAGAAAGAGAGAAACAGACACATAGAGAGAGAGAGTCAGAGGGAGAAGAGACACACAGAGAGAGACAGAGACAGAGAATGCTGAGAAGGGTGGTAGCATAGGGCGTGATTCCCATCCAGTGACCCCTCAGACTGTGACCTTTGTAAGCAACCTGGAGTGTGCTGGTGCAGGTAAGCAGAGTTCACTCCCCTGATGTGTACTTTACAAGGGGGAGTAATTAGAACTGGTATGTCACGTTTTGCTTTCACTCTCTCTCTCTTTTAAGTGACACTACGACTTCCTCACCCTGCCACCAGCCGAAAAAAAATTAACCCTCCGACTCCCTCACTTTGTTAATCACCTGAAAAAAAAACTTAATAATATTCACCCTGTCCTCCAGGGCAAAGCTTAACCCTTTTACTCCCACATCCTATCCACCACCTGCAAAATCTCTATAACCATAATCCAGCTGCAATAGCTTTAACCATTCGATATTTTCATCCTAATCTTCAGCTGTAAAAATCAAAATATCTGTTTGACTCTTTCGCCCTTTCCACCAGCTTCGTGCAGGATGTTGATGGACATGGCGAGGGAACGAAAGGGTTAATTCTTGCCTTTGCGTCATGGTGATAATGTGTGCGGGAAGTTGGTGGATAGGGTTAATATGTCTCGGGATTCAGCTTGGATGTCTAGTTTGTGTTGCTTAAAGACAGAGAGAGAGAGAGAGAGAGAGAGAGGAGAGTGTGTGTGTACATTTGTGTGTGGGTGGGACGGGTGTTAGTGTGTGTTGATATGGGATGTGTATTTGTGTATTATGATTTGTTGTATGATATGTGTGGTGTGTGTGTGTGTGTGTGTTGTGTGGTGTGTTGGCATTTTTGTGTGTGGGTGGATGGCGTTGTGTGTGTTGATGTGGAGATGTGTGTTTATGTATTATGAATAGTATGTATGTATGAATATGCGTATGTGTGTGTGTGTGTGTGTGTGTGTGTGTGTGTGTGTGTGTGTGTGTGTGTGTGTGTGTGTGTATGTATGTGTGTGCGTGTGTGTGTGTGGTGCGCGTGTTTTAGCGGGTGGTTTTATAAGTTTCAGAAAGTGACAATGAGAAGGCGTGCATGTGTGTATGAGTGCTTACACCAAACTACAACACTGGTTTTTGTTAGATGTTTTCAGTGCACGTGAATAAAAATGTGATTAACAAAATGTTAGACGATGAGCCGATCTGAGGCGGACTTGAATAGATTGTTCTATCATAATATATATATATCATAGATTCTTCACTGGTGGACGAACACATTCAAAAACAAACACTTTATATTGATTTTTGTACTTCGTCTTTCCCAACACCTTTTAAGAGATCGGACAAAATGTGATCTCCCACCACGAAATCAGTCTTAACTAGCATTTTGGGCATTTTGAGATATACATATCACTAGAAAGTGTACATTCTGCTGATTATTTTGGTACTTTAATAAAGCTTGTACTCAAAAAAATGTAGAAGTTATGTATGTTTAAAGTCATAAAGTTGTATGACGGCCATTTTGAGAAAACGGCCTCTAAAGTTTTTGTGTGCTCTCCAACACATTTTCCTTAAATTTCTTAATTTGATGGCTTTGACCCAGTTTGTTTCTAATTTTCGCTGTCATCATCTGAAAGGTGCACCAAAGAGCTTTCCATCAGTATATTACATGTAGGGTACTGTACAGGTTACGGTTCATAATAAGAGACAAAAATATGTACTTTTGGTAGGAAATTGCGTTCTTTCTGCTGCGATCAGTGCATTTAAATACCGATTGAAATTGATTAATAATATTTTTTCAAGAAAAACATTTCTGTGGGGGGGTGGGGGGGGGGGATAGATTATAGTCTACAGAAATCAATTTTGAGAAAAAGTCAAAACACCCCAGATAGACCCTCAGTCACCTTTTCAGCTCCTAGTGCTGTTCGACTGACTGCGAGTTAAGACTGATTTCGTGGTGGGAGGTCACAAATGTATCAAATTCGATATGACATTCCATTGTGACTTATTAAGTGATGATTTTTGTCATGGTGAGATACATCTTGTGAAATCAAAGATAGACAGTTCTGGTTTTAAATAATGGAAAATGTACAGACTGGTAAAAAACATGATATTATGTACAGAGCAATAACAATGAACGCTTAGAGCGTGTTTGTCAGTTATTTTACTATGGTTTGTGCTCATTGCAATTCATTCCTGTCCGGTCTTCCTGCCTCCACCATTCACATCCTACAGCGCATTCAAAACAATGCTGCATGCCTTGTGCTCAAAAAGAAATAAGCTGACCACATATCTCCTCTCCTGGCACAACTTCACTGGCTCCCTGTATCAAAGCGCATACAGTACAAACTAGACACCATGTGCTACAAAAGCCTCAATAACGCAGCCCCCGATTACCTGTCAAGCCTATTTGAGATCTATGTTCCCTCACGTACCCTCCGCTCTGCCTCCGATCCTCTGACTTTTCGCTTTCCACGCACTAAGCTCAATACCTACGGTCCACGAGCCTTCTCTTTTTCTGGTCCACTCTCCTGGAACAAAGTTCCTCTCTCAGTCCGTCAGCAACCTACTTTTGTCTCCTTCAAGTCCGCTCTCAAAACTCACCTTTTCTCCTCTGCATGAAATCCTAACCTCACTCATCCCCCTCTGTAGCCTGTCTCCGCTCGGAGTGGAATCACATTGTAATATATATTTGTATATAATATGCTCTCTATAATTTTCCATTGCTTTTATTCTTTTTCCCCATTCGTGGCCGTGTGTGAGTGTGTGTGTGTGTGCGTGTGTGCGCGCACGTGCGTGTGTGTATGTTCAGCGCTTAGATTTGATTTCTGTCAAGATTTTGCGCTATATAAATATTGTAATTATTATTGTAATTATTGCTCAAGGTCACAGTGACCCAATATCGAAACAAGCAATAAAGATGTATTGGCTGTTTATGAATTCATGCTGCCTTGTTTCATTTTGGATCTGGCATCCATGACTGATACAAAAATGGTATGCATGACACTGTGGACTGGCCTTGAATGGAACATCATTCTGCGGAAAGCTGAGGACCATGAGGAGTGGAGGAAGTTGCTTGCAAAATCTTCAGTGGTGCCCCAACGGTCAACCAGACTACGGGACTGATGATGATGAAAGGAATATTTTTTACTTTTTCAGTCTCGGCATACGCAAAACAGTATGAAAGGAATTGCCACTTCTTTTTCTGTCTCAACGGCCCCGAAAGGTTTTAAAGCTTAATTAATGTAAATGGTGAATGGTGATGGTGTTGTAGTTTGAAAGTGATTTAATTTCTTTGCGGTTTTTTTTTGTCCCCTTCTTTCTTCCCTTTGTTTATTTTCTTCTTTGTTTGTATGTTCTTTGTTCTGTTTCTGATGTTGTTGTTGTTGTTGTTGTTGTTGGTGGTGGTGGTGGTGGTGTTTTTTTTGTTTTTTTGTTTTTTTTTTTTTGTTTTTCGCTTGTACTTTTCTTGTACTTCTTTTCCTTTTTTGCTTTGGTCTGTGGTCATAAAAATTTACTTTAAGCTTATCTGTTCTCTTGTTCCCACTAGTCTTGATATTTTGTTTTCTTCTAATTTTGCTGCCCTCCCATTCCTACTCCACCTTTTGTATTTTATTTCTAGAGAAAAAAGTGAGCGTGTACTTGCGTTTATAGATATGTCCTGAGACCACCATCATTAAAAAATTATAAAAGAAAGGGGGGAAAGGGAGATAGGGCATTCTCCCTTGGAATTTCGGGAAGGGAAGGTAAGTAGGGTTTTCTCCCTTGGAATTTGGGGGGAAAGGAGGTAGGGTTTTCTCCCTTAAAATTTTTGGGGCGAGGGAGGTAGGGTTTTTCTCCCTTTGAATTTGGGGGAGGGAAGTAGTGTTTTCTCCCTTAGAATTTGGAGGGAAGGGAGGTAGGGTTTTCTCCCTTGGAATTTGGGGGGAAGCGAGGTAGAGTTTTCTCCCTTGGAATTTGGGAGGGGGGGGAAAGCGAGGTAGGGTTTTCTCCCTTGGAATTTGGAGGGAAGGGAAGTAGAGTTTTCTCCCTTGGAATTTGGAGGGGGAGGGGAGGGAAGTAGGATTTTCTCCCTTTGGAATTTGGAGGGAAGGGAAGTAGGGTTTTTCTCCCTTGGAATTTGAGGGGAAGAGAAGTAAGGTTTTCTCACTTGGAATTTGGGGGGAAGCGAGGTAGGGTTTTCTCCCTTGGAATTTGGGAGGGGGGGAAGGGAGGTAGGGTTTTCTCCCTTGGAATTTGGGGTGAAGGGAGGTAGGGTTTTCTCCCTTGGAATTTAGGGGGGGGGGGAAGTAGTGTTTTCTTCCTTGGAATTTGGAGGGGGGGGGGAGGGAAGTAGGGTTTTCTTCCTTGGAATTTGGAGGGGGGGGGAAGTAGGGTTTTCTCCTTGGAATTTGGAGGGAGGGGGAGGGAAGTAGGGTTTTCTTCCTTGGAATTTGGAGGGAAGGGAAGTTGGGTTTTCTCCCTTGGAATTTGGGGGGGGGGAGGGAAGTAGGGTTTTCTCCCTTGGAATTTGGGGGGGAGGGAAGTAGGGTTTTCTCCCTTGGAATTTGGGGGGGGGAGGGAAGTAGGGTTTTCTCCCTTGAATTTGGGGGGGGGAAGTAGGGTTTTCTCCCTTGGAATTTGGGGGGGAGGGAAGTAGGGTTTTCTCCCTTGGAATTTGTGGGAAGGGAAGTAGGGTTTTCTCCCTTGGAATTGGTGGGAGAGGGAAGTAAGTAGGTTTTCTCCCTTGGAATTTGGAGGGGGAGGGAAGTAGGGTTTTCTCCTTTGGAATTGGAGGGAAGGGAAGCAGGGTTTTCTCCCTTGGAATTTGGAGGGAAGGGAAGTAGGGTTTTCTCCCTTGGAATTTGGAGAGGGGGGGAGGGAAGTAGGGTTTTCTCCTTGGAATTGGAGGGAAGGGAAGCAGGGTTTTTCCCTTGGAATTTGTGGGAAGGAGTAGGGTTTTCTCCCTTGGAATTTGTGGAAGGGAAGTAGGGTTTTCTCCCTTGGAATTGGGAGGGGGAGGGAAGTAGGGTTTTCTCCCTTGGAATTGGAGGGGGAGGGAAGTAGGGTTTTCTCCCTGGAATTGGAGGGGGGAAGTAAAGTTTTCTCCCTTGGAATGAGGGGGGGGGGGGAGTAGGGTTTTCTCCCTTTAAAT
>JAPXFY010000013.1:89046776-89049276 GCA_030674185.1 Monoplex corrugatus | reverse complement strand
AGGCGTGGACAATCAGCAAGCAAAGCCAGAGCGGGATCGAAGCAGCCGAGATGTGGTTTCTAAGAAGAATGTTGAGAGTTCCATGGACAGCAAAGAAAACAAACGAGACAATCTTGATGGAGGCAGACACAAGTAGATCACTCATAAGGAAAAGACAGGCAACATTTATAGGCCATTTTATGAGGAAGAGGGATTTGGAGCACCTGGTCACAACGGGAAAGCTGGAGGGAAAGAGAGCACCGGGTAGACCCAGGGAGAGAATGCTGGACGGACTTGCAGAGTGGCTAGGGATGAAGAGGGTGGGGGAGATGCTAGAGGCAACGAGAGATAGAGATGGTTGGAAGTCCATGGTCGCCAACGCCATGCGGCAGGGCACCTGATGATGATGATGATGATGATGATGATGATGATGATGATGATGATGATGATGATGATGATGATGATGATCTGGGAGATTTATTGACCCTGTAAAACATCCTGATTGGAGATGAGCTCTTGAAATAGAATCAAGATTCAGACAAATGCCAGACTTGAAAAGAACGATAAACTGACTAAGCTGACAGATCAATAGATATGCCGCAGTAGAATTGTCTGCGAGCTGGCCTAGTTTGATCTTGATGTCTGGAAATCAACTTTAGATGTTGTATCGTGAATTCGTGGTTCTAGCTGCTAAACCAGCTAAAAAATAAAAAGAATTTGTTTAGTTAGAATCTGTACGTCCATTGATAATATTTTGTCCCTGTGTATTTCTCCCTCTGTGTACATCTCTCTCTCTCTTTCTCTCTCTCTCTCTCTCTCTCTCTCTCTCTCTCTCTCTCTCTCTCTCTGTACATTAATCACCATTCTACCATCCTTTGGATCATGTTCGTTTATTACATATATTGACTGCAAGTGCAGATCAGAGCAGTGGACCTGACTGAGGTGGGCTTTGTGTTAAGTCAGTACAAAAGGTGAAATGTGCGTGTCTGTTGTTTCTGGCCAGCGCTATCCAGGACATTATGATCACTGATGTTCAATATGCGAGGCATTAAATTTTTGTCTTGACAGCGGTCATATGCCAAGACGCTTTCTTTTGATCTGTTATGGAAAGGAAGTACTCTTTATTTTATAAACCATGGTATACCGAGTTTCCATGTATGTTTTACCAACACAGGGAACATCTCTCGGTCTGTCTCTCTCTGTCATATCTCTCTCTCTGTGCCTCTCTCTCTTTTCTTTCTCTCTCTCTTTCTCTCTCTCTGTGTCTCTCTCGGTCTCCGTCTCTGTCTCTGTCTGTCTGGTCTCAGTCTCTGTCTCTCTCTGTCTCTGTCTGTCTGTCTCTGTCTCTGTCTGTCTGTCTCTCTCTGTTGCTGTCTTTCTCTGTCTATCTGTTTGTCTGTCTCTTTCTTTCTGTCTGTCTGTCTGTCTCTCTCTCTGTTTCTCTCTGTTGCTGTCTTTCCGTCTCTGTCTGTTTGTTTGTCTGTCTTTTTCTGTCTGTCTGTCTGTCTCTCTCTGTCTCTCTCTGTCTCTCTCTCTCTGTTTCTCTCTGTCTGTCTGTCTTTCTGTCTGAGTGTCTGTCTGTTTGTATGTCTGTCTGCCTGTCTGTCTATCTCTCTTAATCACTCTTTCTCCATGCAGTTCCATTGTAATTCAAAATTTGCTTTAATTTGAAAGCTTGATTCAAACATGTCAAGTTCTGTCAGCATCAGAATGGTGAAAAACAACAGCAGCAATGGACAGACTGGACAGAAAGTGATGAAGTAGCACCAACAGCTTCATCACCAAGTTTAGACTCGTAGTCTCTTGTCCTCCTCTTGGTGTGAAACTTAAACATTGTCTGTTGACTCACACAAGACAATTCAGGCCTTTGAAACCAAGCGCTTGAGTAGAGAGCTTAACAGATCTTTCACTCGCTATATCATCATCATCATCATGTGCCCTGCCACACGGCATTGGCGATCATGGCCCTCCATATGTAGCTATCCCTTGTTGCTGCAAACGCATCTTCCACCTTTTCTGTCCTCAGCCACCCTGCAAGTCCGTCCAATATTTTTTCCCTGGGTCTACCGTGTGTTCTCTTTCCTTCCAACTTTCCTCTTGTGACCAGGCGCTCTAATTCCCCTTTCCTCATAAAATGGGTCTATAAATGTTGCCTGTCTTTTCCGTCTTCCTTATCAATGATCTTCTTGTGTCTGCCTCCATCAAGACTGTCTCGTTTGTTTTCTTTGCTGTCCATGGAACTCTCCGCATTTTTCTTAGAAACCACATCTCGGTTGCCTCAATCTTGTTCTGACTTTGCATGTTGACTGTCCACGCCTCACAATCATATGACATTATCGGTTCTATATAATATTCAAGAACTTTCTTCCTGATGTTAATTGATAGGCATTTGTTGGTAGGAATGCTTTTCATCCTCTTGAATGCTGTTTTGGCTTGGCCGATTCTGCCAGCTATTTCTGATGTGCATCTGCCATCTGGTGAGATGACCGTTCCCAGATACTTAAATTTATCAACCTCCTCA
>JAPXFY010000013.1:89016776-89019276 GCA_030674185.1 Monoplex corrugatus | reverse complement strand
GTGTGTGTGTGTTGTGTATGTATGTATATGTGTGTATGTGTGTGTCTGCACGTATATTATATATATATATATATATATATAATATATAACTACCTATAATATACATATGGACACGTATTCACGCACTTGCCCATGAACACGAACAAATGGACAAGCACAATTACCTATACACACACACACCTGGGCGCACGCACATACACATACATAGAGAAACCCGATATCGATACAGCTTTTATGTCGAAATTTGTGATCTTTTAACAATAATAACAAATATCTGTTCATACGTTAGTGTTGCATATGTCAGCATTACCATAAACACCTATGCATACATATTCATCATCATCAAGTGCCCTGCCTCATGGCGTTGGCGATCATGGCCCTCCATATGCATCTATCCCTTGTTGTCGCAAGCACGTCTTCCACCCTCTCAGCCACTCTGCAAGTTCGTCCAATATTTTTTCCCTGGGTCTACCTGGTGCTCTGTTTTCCTCCAGATTTCCTGTTGTTCCCCTTTCCTCATAAAATGGCCAATAAATGTTGCCTGTCTTTTCCTAATCTTCCTTATGAATGATCTTCTTGAGTCCATCAAGGCTGTCTCGTTTGTTTTTTTGCTTTCCATGGAACTCTCAACATTCTTCTTAGAAACCACATCTGGGCTGCCTCAATCTTGTTCTGGCTTTGTTTGTTGACTGTCCACGCCTCACAACCATATAACATTATCGGTTCTATATAACATTCAAGAACAGCATACACACTACGTCATTGAAAACCCCTGGACAGGATGGTGGTGGTCCGTCGGTGTCGATGATGATGACCTACGTGTGGAGGTGGACACACAGGTGACTATGGAGTCCAATGTGTCGGCCATGAACGGTGTCTGGTGTCACAATTTCAGTTTCAGTTTCAGTTTCTCAAGATCACGTTTCCGCATCAGAATGAATTCCATATGCACTAACGTCACAGGTGCCGTGTGATGGAGAAGATCCAGAAGATCATGGCACAAGCCTTAAGCCTACACATAAACTCACGATCTGGCCAGGTCCTGAGGCCCTACGCAGATAGTTCCATAATCCTGGGGTCGTAGGGGATTGAAGTGGCAGAGACCTCAACTTTTCCTGCAGCCAGCACCATGAGGGGGCACCCATCCCCTCTCCCTCAATTCAAATTCATATTCATGTTTTTACCAAGACTTCAGAAAGGCAAGAAGGCTGATTGGTCTTCAAGGTGTGGGTCCTGGGAAATCAACTGATCTCTCTAATCTTTTATACCAAGACAACCGTGCAATGCCCTGCTCTTCACGATTTTCAAGTGCCATGGGATCTTTAGCGTGCGCAGCCAGAAGGCACACGGGTCCGACTCGTTTTTCGTCCCCTTACGAAGGACTAGACGTTCAGTTCGGTCAAACTGAAGAGAAAAGTCGAGGCCTCTACGGGGAGCGAACCTTGGAACCTCGTGTTTACATATTGGCAGGTGAACGTCTTAAGCGGAGTCCAATGAGGGAACGGCCAAGACGTCCACAATGGTGGCAGGGAGATGGGTCTGGAGGTTTGGGTGCCGCTACTGCTGTCTTCCTCTGAGCTCGGGGCCTTGGTGATTCTGTCACGTCGGTTTTCCTCCAATGACACTGATGCTTTGTGTGTCAGGGCACGCCAGTCATTCTGATCCTGTCCGCATTCCTCGACCTGCTTGACAAACTGAAAAACCCTTGGCAGGATACCACCTTTGTCAAGACTAACAAAAATGAACATGTCTTGTCTGGTAGAATTCAATACGCGTTTCTGATGCTTTTTTTTTTGTGTGTGTGTGTTTTTTTTTCTGGTTCTTGTTTGCTTGAACACAGGCAGTCACACTTGTTTTGGATAACGAAACTGAATAACATGTCAAGACTGACGAAAATGATTTTACTGTCCATCAAAAGACAGTAGATTATGACTAATCAAAAATGCCAAGATGTTCATTTATACTTAGATATACAGACGTTAGATTAAGACCAGTATTTCACCATCGCATGTCTATACAAAAAATCCAATGAAGAAGGGCATGTGAAGCTTTTAAGAAAAGAAGAGAGAGAGAGAGACAGAGAGAGAGACAGACAGACAGACAGACAGACAGACAGAGAGCGAGAGAGAAGACGTTCCATCTATCTGCATGCGACTTTGAGGTAAAAAAACAAACAAACAAACAAACAAAACAAAAAATCGCTCCTGCAGCCTGTCCATAGGCTACACACACTTAACCCTTTCATCCCTCACCCTATCTACCAGCTTCTTGCACTGACCATGATGTCAGAACTGCAGACTTATCTCGCACTGGGGCCTCTGCTTGAGAACAATGAAACTTGTAAGTATACAGACAATAACACTTAATATCTAAACACACACACACACACACACACACATGCACACACACACACACACACACACACACACACACACACACACACACACACACACACACACACACACACACAATAACACAATGAAGTCCCTGTCAACGGCGT
>JAPXFY010000013.1:88991776-89004276 GCA_030674185.1 Monoplex corrugatus | reverse complement strand
TTGTGAGAAGACTTAACGATGGTGGTTATTTTACAAATGAAATGTTCTTGAAAAAAAATGTACATGTGTGTGTGTGTGTGCACAGCCATGATGGATAGATGGATGGATAGATAAATAGGACATTCACATGAGAGCACACATACACACAAACACACATATACACGCGTGCGCGCGCGCATATGGGCTGGGATTTTTAATTGTCAGAATAAACATTGATGATGCTTCTAGTCAGCAGAATCGTCCAAGCCAAAACAGCAGTCAAGAAGATGAAAAGCATTTCTTACCAACAAACGCCTATCAATTAACATCAGGAAGAGAGTTCTTGAATGTTATGCGGAACCAATACTGTTATATACGGTTGTGAGGCGTGGACAGTCACAAACAAAGCCAGAATACGATTGAGGCAGCCAAAATGTGGTTTCTAAGAAGAATGTTAGAGTTCCATGGACAGCAAAGAAAACAAACGAGACAGTCTTGATGGAGGCAGACACAAGAAGATCATCCATAAGGAAGATTAGGAAAAGACACAACATTTATAGACCATTTTATGAGGAAAGGGGAAATGAAGCACCTGGTCACAACGGGAAAGCTGGAGGGAAAAAGAGCACCAGGTAGAACCAGGAAGAAGATACATGTACTAGACGGACTTGCAGAGTGGCTGGGGACAAAGAGGGTGGAAGAGATGCTTGAGGCAACAAGAGACAGAGACAGATAGAAGTCCAGCGCCATGCGGCAAGACACCTGATGATGATGATGCTTCTGTATACAGGAAAGGAAATTTGCATAATTTGAGTAGGGATGTCTGTGTTACTGGATCAATAGGGTGATGTATCTGTGGTTTCTTTTTCTGTTTTTTGTCTGTCTGTCTGTCTGTCTGTCTGTCAATCTGTCAGTCTGTCTGTCTGTCTGGCTGGCTGGCTGTCTGGCTGGCTGGCTGTCTCTCTCTCTCTTTCTCTCTCTCTTTCTTTGTCTTTCTCTTTCTTTGTCTTTCTCTCCCTTTTTGTCTCTCACTGCCTCTCTGTCTCTGTATCTGTCTGTCTGTCTGTCATTCTCTCTCTATCTGTCTCTTTCTCTCTCTGTCTCTCTCTCTTTATGTCTCCCTTTGTTTGTCTCTGTCTCTCTTTGTCTGTCTCTGTCTCTCTGTCTCTGTCTGTTTCTCTGTCTATATCTCTGTCTCTCTGTCTATGTCTTTGTCTCTTTGTCTCTGTGTCTGTCTCTCTTTCTGTTTGCATGTGGATATGTGTGTGTGTGTGTGTGTGTGTATGTATGTATATGTGTGTATGTGTGTGTCTGCACGTGTGTGTATGCACGTATATATATATATATATATATATATATATATATATATATATAAACATATACCTATAATATACATATGGACACGTATTCACGCACTTGCCCATGAACACGAACAAATGGACAAGCACAATTACCTATACACACACACACCTGGGCGCACGCACATACACATACATAGAGAAACCCGATATCGATACAGCTTTTATGTCGAAATTTGTGATCTTTTAACAATAATAACAAATATCTGTTCATACGTTAGTGTTGCATATGTCAGCATTACCATAAACACCTATGCATACATATTCATCATCATCAAGTGCCCTGCCTCATGGCATTGGCGATCATGGCCCTCCATATGCATCTATCCCTTGTTGTCGCAAGCACGTCTTCCACCCTCTCAGCCACTCTGCAAGTTCGTCCAATATTTTTTCCCTGGGTCTACCTGGTGCTCTGTTTTCCTCCAGATTTCCTGTTGTTCCCCTTTCCTCATAAAATGGCCAATAAATGTTGCCTGTCTTTTCCTAATCTTCCTTATGAATGATCTTCTTGAGTCCATCAAGGCTGTCTCGTTTGCTTTTTTTGCTTTCCATGGAACTCTCAACATTCTTCTTAGAAACCACATCTGGGCTGCCTCAATCTTGTTCTGGCTTTGTTTGTTGACTGTCCACGCCTCACAACCATATAACATTATCGGTTCTATATAACATTCAAGAACAGCATACACACTACGTCATTGAAAACCCCTGGACAGGATGGTGGTGGTCCGTCGGTGTCGATGATGATGACCTACGTGTGGAGGTGGACACACAGGTGACTATGGAGTCCAATGTGTCGGCCATGAACGGTGTCTGTGTGTCACAATTTCAGTTTCAGTTTCAGTTTCTCAAGATCACGTTTCCGCAATCAGAATGAATTCCATATGCACTAACGTCACAGGTGCCGTGTGATGGAGAAGATCCAGAAGATCATGGAACAAGCCTTAAGCCTACACATAAACTCACGATCTGGCCAGGTCCTGAGGCCCTACGCAGATAGTTCCATAATCCTGGGGTCGTAGGGGATTGAAGTGGCAGAGACCTCAACTTTTCCTGCAGCCAGCACCATGAGGGCGGCACCCATCCCCTCTCCCTCAATTCAAATTCATATTCATGTTTTTACCAAGACTTCAGAAAGGCAAGAAGGCTGATTGGTCTTCAAGGTGTGGGACCTGGGAAATCAACTGATCTCTCTAATCTTTTATACCAAGACAACCGTGCAATGCCCTGCTCTTCACGATTTTCAAGTGCCATGGGGTCTTTAGCGTGCACAGCCAGAAGGCACACGGGTCCGACTCGTTTTTCGTCCCCTTCCGAAGGACTAGACGTTCAGTTCGGTCAAACTGAAGAGAAAAGTCGAGGCCTCTACGGGGAGCGAACCTTGGAACCTCGTGTTTACATATTGGCAGGTGAACGTCTTAAGCGGAGTCCAATGAGGGAACGGCCAAGACGTCCACAATGGTGGCGGGGAAATGGGTCTGGAGGTTTGGGTGCCGCTACTGCTGTCTTCCTCTGAGCTCGGGGCCTTGGTGATTCTGTCACGTCGGTTTTCCTCCAATGACACTGATGCTTTGTGTGTCAGGGCACGCCAGTCATTCTGATCCTGTCCGCATTCCTCGACCTGCTTGACAAACTGAAAAACCCTTGGCAGGATACCACGTTTGTCAAGACTAACAAAAATGAACATGTCTTGTCTGGTAGAATTCAATACGCGTTCTGATGCTTTTTTTGTGTGTGTGTGTGTTTTTTTTTCTGGTTCTTGTTTGCTTGAACACAGGCAGTCACACTTGTTTTGGATAACGAACCTGAATAACATGTCAAGACTGACGAAAATGATTTTACTGTCCATCAAAAGACAGTAGATTATGACTAACCAAAAATGCCAAGATGTTCATTTATACTTAGATATACAGACGTTAGATTAAGACCAGTATTTCACCATCGCATGTCTATACAAAAAATCCAATGAAGAAGGGCATGTGAAGCTTTTAAGAAAAGAAGAGAGAGAGAGATAGACAGAGAGGAGAGACAGACAGACAGACAGACAGACAGACAGAGAGCGAGAGAAAAGACGTTCCATCTATCTGCATGCGACTTTGAGGTAAAAAAGCAAACAAACAAACAAACAAAACAAAAAATCGCTCCTGCAGCCTGTCCATAGGCTACAAAACACTTAACCCTTTCATCCCTCACCCTATCTACCAGCTTCTTGCACTGACCATGATGTCAGAACTGCAGACTTATCTCCGCACTAGGGCCTCTGCTTGAGAACAATGAAACTTGTAAGTATACAGACAATAACACTTAATATCTAAACACACACACACACACACACACACACACACACATGCACACACACACAAACACACACACACACACACACACACACACACACACACACACACACACAATCACACAATGAAGTCCCTGTCAACGGCGTGGAAATGCAAGGAAACTGAACTCTGTAACTCCACCATAACAGTAGTTTCCCTTGCTGTTCATATACCTAATAAAGATAAACAAAGATAAGGCAAATTCTGATTATCTTTTTGTACAAATATAACCACAGAATCGTACATAGTATTTGTGTCAAATGCACTTTAGTAATCTTTAATTGAATTCATAAAATTTGAAAAATTTCCCTTTTTACATAATTTCCACATCAGCGTTGTAATTTCTAACGAAAAGGCAGAGATTACTAATAGTTTTAAAGCTGCATTGTGCCATAGGATAATGCTTTTATCTGATTTGTGATCTGTTGTCTAAGGTTTTGCGCTGCGTTGAGTACTAGAGCCGCTGAACGTAACTAAACCAGGTGTGTATACCGGGTTTAGTAATTATAGTATAAACTGAATATTGGATGTGGTTGGTGATGGATGAAAAATGTAAAACTGTACTAAATATTTAATACGTAAGTTTAGTTCCCAAAAGATTTGGGAAAGGTTTGTTGTGAGAAGACTTAACGATGGTGGTTATTTTATAAATTAAATGTTATGGAAAAAATACACACACACACACCATATTCAGACACATACCCACACACGCCATATTCAGACACACACACACACACCATATTCAAACACACACACACCATATTCAAACACACACACACACACACACACAAACGCACGAACGCATACAAACACACACGCACGCACGCACGGACGCACATAAACACACACACGCCATGTTTACACAAAGAGCACACTCACAAACACACACAAACACACTCATGCAATGTTCACACACACACACACACACACACACACACACACACACAACACACACACACACACACACACACACACACACACACACAACACACACACATATTTACATGTACACACACAAAACACACCGGCCATGTTCACACACACACACACATTTATACACACACACACACACATTCTCACACACACACACATATACAAACACACAAACACATACACACGCACGCACGCGCGTACGCACCCACCCACCCACATACACATACAAACACTTAACCCTTTCATCCCTAACCCTATCCACCAGCTCCTTGCACTGACCACACCGCTATTCTAATGATAACCATGATAACGATGATGATCATGATGACGATGATGTCAAATCTGCAGACTTATCTCCGCACTAGGGCCTCTGCTTGAGAACAATGAAACTTGTGTCAATAAAACATAATATCGAAACACACACACACACACACACACACACACACACACACAAACACACACAAACGCACACACACACAAACACACACACAAACACAAACACAAACACACACAGATACACACACAGAAACACACACACACACACACACAAACACACACACACAAAGACACACACACAAAGACACACACAGACACACACACAGACAGACACACACGCACATACACAGACACACACACACACACAGACACACACACACACACACACACACACTCAGATACACACACACATAAATACACACACACACACACTCAGAAGACACACACACACAAACACACACACATAAACACACACACAAGCACAAACACAAACACACACAGATACACACACAGAAACACACACACACACACACACACACACACACACACACACACACACACACACACAAACACACACACAAACACAAACACACACAGCTACACACACAGAAACACATACACACAGATACACACACACATACACACAAACACAAGCATACACACATACACACTCACAAACACACACATACACAAAGACACACACAGACACACACACAGACAGACACACACGCACATACACAGACAGACACACACACACAGACACACACACAGACACACACACACACACACACATTCAGACACACACACACATACATACAGACACACACACACACTCAGAAGACACACACACACACAAACACACACATAAACACACACACACACACACACACATACAAACACACACACACACACACACACATACACACACACACACACACACACACACACACACACACACACACACACACACACACAATCACAGAATGAAGTCCCTGTCAACGGCGTGGAAATGCAAGGAAATTGAACTCTGTAACTCCACCATAACAGTAGTTTCCCTTTCTTTTGATATACCTAATAAAGATAAACAAAGATAAGGCAAATTCTGATTATCTTTTTGTACAAATATAACCACAAGAATCGTACATAGTATTTGTGTCAAATGCACTTTAGTCATGTTTAATTGAAATTTTAAAATTAAAAAAAATTCCCTTTTTACATAATTTCCACATCACCGTTGTAATTTCTAACGAAAAGGCAGAGATTACTAATAGTTTTAAAGCTGCATTGTGGTATAGTATAATGCTTTTATCCGATTTGTGATCTGTTGTTTAAGGTCAACACACTTTTGCGTACTAGAGCCGCTGAACGTAACTAAACCTGGTGTGTATACCGGGTTTAGTAATTATAGTATAAACTGAATATTGGATGTGGTTGGTGATGGATGAAAAATGTAAAACTGTACTAAATATTTAATACGTAAGTCTAGTTCCCAATAGATTTGGGAAAGGTTTGTTGTGAGAAGACTTACGGATGGTGGTTATTTTATAAATTAAATGTTATTGAAAAAATACACACGCACGGACGGCACGTACGCACGCACATAAACACACACACGCTATGTTTACACAAAAGCAAACACACAAACACACTCACGCTATGTTCACACACACACACACATATATTTACGTTCACACACACACACACATATATTTACATGTACACACACAAAACACACTGGCCATATTTACACACACACACACACACACACACACACACACACACAATTTACACACACACACACACACACACATTCGTACACACACACATACAAACACATACACACGGACGCACGCGCGCACGCACCCACCCACACACATAGACATACAAACACACACACATACATACACACAACAACACGCACGCATGCGCACACACACGTTCCAGACAATGTTACCAAGAACAGCCAAATAGCAAAGAAAGCCAAATACCAAAGAACAGCCAAATAGCAAAGAAAGCCAAATACCACACCACAGCCAAATAGCAAAGAAAGCCAAATACCAAACAACAGCCAAATATCAAAGAAAGCCAAATACCAAACAACAGCCAAATACCAAAGAACAGCCAAATATCACAGAACATGCAAATACCAAACAACAGCCAACTACCAAAGAACAGACAAATACCAAAGAACAGCCAACTACCAAAGAACAGCCAAACACCAAAGAACAGCCAACTACCAAAGAATAGACAAATACCAAAGAACAGCCAAACACCAAAGAACAGCCAACTACCAAAGAACAGACAAATACCAAAGAACAGCCAAACACCAAAGAACAGCCAACTACCAAAGAACAGACAAATACCAAAGAACAGCCAAATACCAAACAACAGCCAAATATCACAGAACAGACAAATACCAAAGAACAGCCAAATACCAAAGAACAGCCAAATACCAAAGAACAGCCAAATACCAAAGAACAGCCAAACACCAAAGAACAGCCAAATACCAAAGAACAGACAAATACCAAAGAACAGCCAAATACCAAACAACAGCCAAATATCACAGAACAGACAAATACCAAAGAACAGCCAAATACCAAAGAACAGCCAAATACCAAAGAACAGCTAAATACCAAAGAACAGCCAAATATCACAGAACAGACAAATACCAAAGACCAGCCAAATACCAAAGAACAGCTAAATACCAAAGAACAGCCAAATATCACAGAAAAGCCAAATACCAAAGAACAGCTAAATACCAAAGAACAGCCAAATATCACAGAAAAGCCAAATACCAAAGAACAGCCAAATACCAAAGAACAGCCAAATACCAAAGAACAGCCAAATACCAAAGAATATCCAAATACCAAAGAACACCCAAATATCAAAGAACAGCCAAATACCAAAGAACAGCCAAACACCAAAGAACAGCTACAGCCAAATACCAAAGAACAACCAATACCAAAGAACAGCCAAATACCAAAGAACAGCCAAATACCAAAGAACAGCCAAATACCAAAGAACAGCCAACTACCAAAGAACAGACAAATACCAAAGAACAGCCAAATACCAAAGAACAGCCAAATACCACAGAACATCCAAACACCAAAGAACAGCCAAATACCAAAGAACAGCCAAATACCAAAGAACAGGCAAATACCAAAGAACAACCAAATACCAAAGAACAACCAAATACCAAAGAACAGCCAAATACAAAAGAACAGCCAAATACGAAAGAACAGCCAAATACAAAAGAACAGCTAAATACAAAAGAACAGCCAAATACGAAAGAACAGCCAAACACCAAAGAACAGCCAAACACCAAAGAACAGCCAAACGCCAAAGAACAGGCAAATACAACCACCTATGCATACACATGGTATAAAAGACTAAGCAAAAATATCAAGCTGTTCATTTATAGATAGACATACAGACTGTACATTATGAATGGTGTAAAAGACTAACCAAACATGTCATGCTGTACATTTATAGATAGACATACAGACTGTACATTATGAATGTTATAAAAGACTAACCAAACATGTCATGCTGTACATTTATAGATATACATTCAGACTGTACATTATGAATGGTGTAAAAGACTAACCAAACATGTCATGCTGTACATTTATAGATAAACATACAGACTGTACATTATGAATGGTATAAAAGACTAACCAAACATGTCATGCTGTACATTTATAGTTAAACAGACGTCACATTACGAATAGTATTTCACCAATGTATGTCTTATTAAAGAAAAACAAACCAAAGAAGAAGGGAATATTAAGCACTTAAAAAGAAAGAGAGAGAGAGAGAATGAGACAGACAGACAGACAGACTGGCAGAGACAGAGAGAGAGAGAGAATGAGAGGAGAGAGAGAGAGAGACAGAGAGAGAGAGAGAGAGAGACAGAGACAGAGAGAGAGAGACAGAGAGAGACAGAGAGAGACAGAGAGAGAGAGAAACAGAGAGAGAGAGAGAGAGAGACAGACAGACAGACAGACAGACAGACAGAGACAGAGAGGATGCTCCATGTATCTGCATGCAAGTCTGAGGCAAAAAAACAACAACAAAAAACGAACAAACAAAAAAGTAAACAAACAAAACAAACAACAAAACAAAATATCATTCCTGCAGCCTGTCCGTAACCTACAAAAACTTAACCCTTTCATCCCTCACCCTATCCACCAGCTTCCTGCACTGACCACACCACTGTTCTAATGATAACCGTGATAACGATGATGATCATGATGAAGATGATGTCAGAACTGCAGACTTATCTAGGCACCAGGACTTCTGCTTGAGAACAGTGAAACTTGTATTTTGTCAATAGAACTTAATATCGAAACACACACACACACACCACACACACACACACAATGCACAGAGACACACACACACAGACACAGACACACACACATACACACAAACAAAAGCATACACACATACACACACACACACACACACAAACAAACACATACACAAAGACACACACACCGACACACACACCGACACACCCACACACACACACACGCACGCACGCACGCACACACACACACACACCACACACACACACACACACACACACAATGAAGTCCCTGTCAACGGCATGGAAATGCAAGGAAACTGAACTCTGTGACTCCACTATAACAGTACTTTCCCTTGCGCTTGTCATACCTAAAATGGTTTAACAAAGATACTGCAAATTTTGCTTATCGTTTTGAAGAAATAAAACCACGAAAATCTCACATAGCATATATGTCGAGGCATTTCAATAATATTTAATCAACTTTTTATGATTTAAACATTTTCCTTACTTTAGATAATTTTCACATCACCTTTGTAATTTCTAATGAAAAGCCAGAGATTACTAATACTTTTAAAGCTGTTGTGTGTGATAGCATACTGCCATGAACAGGCTTATGACATGTTTATTTACGTAACATGTTAGAGTTGCTGAACATAACTAAACCTGGTGTGAATACTGGGTTTAGTAATAATAATAATAATAATAATAATATATTTTATTTATATAGCGCAAAATCTTGATAAAATCAAATCTAAGCGCTGAGCGTATACATGCATACATACCTACATACATATGAGCGTATACATACATGCTTACATACATAAATCTAAGCTGAGCGTATACATGCATACATACATACATACATAAATCTAAGCGTATACATACATACATACATACGTACGCACATGCATACATAATAATTACAATATTTATATAGCGCAAATCTCGACAAAATCAAATCCAAGCGCCGAAAAGACACACACGCACACACGCACGCACGCACACACACACACACACCACACACACACACACACACACACACACACACACATGCATGGCCACAAATGGGGAGGAAAGAATAAAAGCAATAAAAGCAATTTAAAACCAATGGAAAACCACAGAGAGCACATCATATACAATTATATATTAAAACAAAGTGATTCCCCTCCGAGCGGAGACAGGCTGCAGAGGGGGGTTGAGTGAGGTTAGGATTTTATGCAGAGGAGAAAAGGTGAGTTTTGAGAGCGGACTTGAAGGAGGCAAAAGTAGGTTGCTGATGGACTGAGAGAGGAAGTTTGTTCCAGGAGAGTGGACCAGAAACAGAGAAGGCTCGTGGACCATAGGTATTGAGCTTAGTGCGTGGAAAGCGAAAAGTCAGAGGATCGGAGGCAGAGCGGAGGGTACGTGAGGGAAGATAGATCTCAAGTAGGCTTGACAGGTAATAGGGGGCTGCGTTATTGAGGCTTTTGTAGCACGTGGTGTCTAGTTTGTACTGTATGCGCTTTGATACAGGGAGCCAGTGAAGTTGTGCCAGGAGAGGAGTACTAAAATTATAGTACAAGTTGAATACTGGTTGAGAAGGGTGACAGATGAGAAAGGTAAAAGTGTTCTAAATATTTAATGCGTCAAATCTTAGGGTATGAACTTAGTTACCAAAAGATTTGAGAAAGGTTTGTTGTGAGAAGACTTAACGATGGTTATTTTACAAATGAAATTCTTGAAAAAAATGTATATATATATATGTGTGTGTGTGTGTGTGCACAGAGATGATGGACATATGGATGGATAGATGAACAGGTGGACATTCACATGAGAGCACACGCACACACACACACACACACACACACACACATATATATATATATATATATATATATACATGCGCGCGCGTGCATATGGGCTGGGATTTTTAATTGTCAGAATAAACATCGATGATGCTTCTAGCCAGCAGAATCGGCCAAGCCAAAACAGCATTCAAGAAGATGAAAAGCATTTCTTACCAACAAACGCCTATCAATTAACATCAGGAAGAGAGTTCTTGAATGTTATGCAGAACCAATACTGTTATATGGTTGTGAGGCGTGGACAGTCAACAAGCAAAGCCAGAATACAATTGAGGCAGCTGAAATGTGGTTTCTAAGAAGAATGTTGAGAGTTCCATGGACAGCAAAGAAAACAAACGAGACAGTCTTGATGGAGGCAGACACAAGAAGATCATTCATAAGGAAGATTAGGAAAAGACACAACATTTATAGACCATTTTATGAGGAAAGGGGAAATGGAGCACCTGGTCACAATGGAAAAGCTGAAGGGAAAAAGAGCACCAGGTAGACCCAGGAAGAAGATACATGTACTAGACGGACTTGCAGAGTGGCTGGGGACAAAGAGGGTGGAAGAGATGCTTGAGGCAACAAGAGACAGAGACAGATAGAAGTCCAGCGCCATGTGGCAAGACACCTGATGATGATGATGCTTCTATATACAGGAAAGGAAATTTGCATAATTTGAGTAGGGATGTCTGTGTTACTGGATCAATAAGGTGATGTATCTGTGGTTTCTTTTTCTGTTTTTTGTCTGTCTGTCTGTCTGTCAGTCTGTCTGTCTGTCTGTCTGTCTGTCTGTCTGTCAGTCTGTCTGTCTGTCTGTCTGTCTGTCTGTCTGTCTGTATGTCTGTCTGTCTGGCTGGCTGGGGGGCTGTCTGGCTGGCTGGCTGTCTCTCTCTCTCTTTCTCTTTGTCTTTCTCTTTCTTTGTCTTTCTCTCCCTTTTTGTCTCTCACTGCCTCTCTGTCTCTGTATCTGTCTGTCTGTCTGTCACTCTCTCTCTCTGTGTCTCTTTCTCTCTCTCTTTATGTCTCTCTTTATTTGTCTCTGTCTCTCTTTGTCTGTCTCTGTCTCTGTCTGTCTCTCTGTTTATATCTCTGTCTCTCTGTCTATGTCTTTGTCTCTTTGTCTCTGTGTCTGTCTCTCTCTCTTTCTGTTTGCATGTGGATATGTGTGTGTGCGTGTGTGTGTGTGTGTGTGTGTGTATGTATGTATGTGTGTGTATGTGTGTGTCTGCACGTGTGTGTATGCACGTATATATATATATATATATATATATATATATATATATATATATATATATATATATATACATTTACCTATAATATACATATGGACACGTATTCACGCACTTGCCCATGAACACGCACAAATGGACAAGCACAATCACCTATACACATACACACCTGCGCGAAAGCACATACACATACATAGAGGAACCCAATATCAAGACAGCTTTTGTGTCGAAATTTGTGATCTTTTAACAATAAT
>JAPXFY010000013.1:88979276-88981776 GCA_030674185.1 Monoplex corrugatus | reverse complement strand
CCTGCACGTAAACTCACGAGCTGGCCAGGTCCTGAGGTCCTACGCAGATAGTTCCATAATCCTGGGGTCGTAAGGGAGTGAAGTGGCAGAGACCTCAACTTTTCCTGCAGCCAGCACCACGAGGGTGAAGCCCATCCCCTCTCCCTCAATTCAAATTCATATTCATGTTTTTTACCAAGACTTCAGAAAGGCAAGAGGGATAATTGGTCTTCAAGGTGTGGGACCTGGGAAATCAACCTGTCTCTCCAATCTTTTATACCAAGGCATCCAGGCAATGCCCTGCTCTTCACGATTTTCAACTGCCGTGGGATCTTTAGCGTGCGCAGCCAGAAGGCACACGGTCCGACTCGTTTTTCGTCCCTTCCGAAGGACTAGACGTTCAGTTTGATTTTCTGGACAAACTGAAGAGAAAAGCCGAGGTCTCTACGGGGAGCGAACCCTGGGACCTCGTGTTTAGTTATTGGCAGGCGAACGTCTGAAGCGGAGTCCAGTGAGGGAACGGCCAAGACGTCCACAATGGTGGCAGGGAAATGGGCCTGGAGGTTTGGGTGCTGCTACTGCTGTCTTCCTCTGTGCTCAGGGCCTTGGTGATGATGTCACGTCGGTTTTCCTCCAATGACACTGATGCTTTGTGTGTCAGGGCACGCCAGTCATTCTGATCCTGTCCGCATTCCTCGACCTGCTTGACAAACTGAAAAACCCTTGGCAGGATACCACGTTTGTCAAGACTAACAAAAATGAAAATGTCTTGTCTGGTAGAATTCAATACGCGTTCTGATTCTTTTTTTTTTGTGTGTGTGTATTTTTCTGATTCTTGTTTGCTTGAACACAAGCAGTCAGACTTGTTTTGGACAACGAAACTGAATAACATGTCAAGACTGACGAAAATGATTTTACTGTCCATCAAAAGACAGTAGATTATGACTAACCAAAAATGCCAAGATGTTCATTTATACTTAGATATACAGACGTTAGATTAAGACCAGTATTTCACCATCGCATGTCTATACAAAAAATCCAGTGAAGAAGGGCATGTGAAGCTTTTAAAAAAAGAAGAGAGACAGAGACAGAGAGACAGACAGACAGACAGACAGACAGATAGACAGACAGAGAGCGAGAGAGAAGACGTTCCATCTATCTGCATGCAACTTTGAGGTAAACAAACAAACAAACAAACAAAAAAACAAACAAACAAACAAACAAACAAAAAAACAAACGAACTAAACAAAAAATCGCGTCTACAGCCTATCCATAGGCAACAAAAACTTAACCCTTTCATCCCTCACCCTATCCACCAGCTTCCTGCACTGACCACACCACTGTTCTAATGATAACCGTGATAACGATGATGATCATGATGAAGATGATGTCAGAACTGCAGACTTATCTGCGCGCCAGGGCCTCTGCTTGAGAACAGTGAAACTTGTCAGTAGTTGACATCCGACATCAAAGAGATCAAACTATCTCAAATCATTTCAACCAGTCGGGACCACTCAATCAACAACATCCGAGTGAAAGATCTGTGGCTTCTATACAGTAACAGCACCATAGACAGGAAAGACAGAGAATCTCATCTTATAGATAAACTTGGTACGCGCAAACCACATGACAAATGACAAACCATAAAGATTTCCTCAACTGAATTCAGTATCATGCCACTTCATGTACTTTTATCTGGACATGGCTTTGCGTGCATGTACTTCTACCTTGGTGTATATCTGTATGCGTATGTATTTGCTCGAATGTATAGGTACAGCATTTCTTGTCCCTCATGTATATTTTATGTTTATACTGCTTGAATGATTCTATGCATACTATCGTTTTCTTTTAATGTGCCCTTGAGTCGATGTATGTTTTATCTCGATGATGATTTACTGAAATAGACCATATTATCACCATTTTCCAATCCCATTGAGGTATTGGCTTTGCGGCTGCACATATGCCTTTTTATTTTTATTTTTATTTTCATTTTTATTTCAAATTCAATCTGTTTGAATTCTACTTTCACAAGACAGGCCCAGCCGCGTCTGACTAACTTTTGTTTTCTCTGGGGACTCCGGTTTTCCCTTCAGCCCCTTGGCTGTTGGCTTAGGATGTTTTTTCTTCCTATTCCAATGTCAGACTGGATTCGTTGCACTAGGCACGATCCATTTACATCAGCCATACCTCTTGATTAAATGCTTTCCCATTCTGTCGAACATACGCCTATATATCCTCTATGCATTATTTAATACTGGTATCCTTTACATTCCAAACACTGCTCTTCGCTAGTGTGTCATAGTTCTCATTTCCGCTCTGACATCACATTTACTTAAAAACACATTATGATGTCATCTTAGTTAGTTTATTCTTTTTCTCACATTGAACACAGCAACAGGGAAGTTTCAGTCTTTCTCTCATAATTTTTGTATCTGGTGTTTGTTTGTTTGTAATCTTACGCTTGACAAAGGCCAGTTGGCCGAAAATTTGCGCCTGACTTGTCTTGTTGTATTAAATACGC
>JAPXFY010000013.1:88974276-88976776 GCA_030674185.1 Monoplex corrugatus | reverse complement strand
TGTCTCTCTCTCTCTGTCTATCTGTCTCTGTCTATCTGTCTCTGTCTCTCTGTCTCTGTCTGTGACTCTCTCTCTCTCTCCAGCACAAAAACACACATCACACACACAGACACAGACACACACATACACATACACACAAACACACACAAACGCAAACAAACACACACATACACACAAACAAACAAACACACACACACATTGATAGGCATTTGTTGGAAAGAATGCTTGTCATCATTTTGAATGCTGTTTTGGCTTGGCCGATTCTGCCAGCTATTTCCCGAGCTATACATATAAAACTGAGGACACAATACATATAAAACCAGGCCGCAATTATCTAAAGTTGCTTCTGCACATCACAATTCCTTAGAGCCATAAACGCCCTTAATACACATACCCAGTTATCAATCCTAAGAGAAAGTATATAAGGCCTTTTAGAACACATACATGAGTACATGCCATACATGCCAAGCCAAAACAGCATTCAAGAAGATGACAGGCATTCTTACCAACAAATGCCTATCAATTAACATCAGAAAGAGAATCCTTGAATGTTACATAGAACCAATACTGTTGTACGGATGCGAGGCGTGGACAGTCAGCAAGCAAAGCCAGAACAAGATTGAGGCAGCCGAGATGTGGTTTCTAAGAAGAATGTTAAGAGTTCCATGGACAGCAAACAAAACAAAGGAGACAGTCTTGATGGAGGCAGACACAAGTAGATCACTCATAAGGAAGATTAGGAAAAGACAAGCAACATTTATAGGCCATTTTATGAGGAAGGGGGATTTGGAGCACCTGGTCACAACGGGAAAGCAGGAGGGAAAGAGAGCACCAGGTAGACCCAGGAGAGAATGCTGGACGGACTTGCAGAGTGGCTGGGGACGAGGAGGGTAGGGGAGATGCTGGGGGCAACAAGAGATAGAGATGGTTGGAAGTCCATGGTCGCCAACGCCATGCGGCAGGGCACCTGATGATGTTGATGATAACATGTGAATGGACCACCGAGACAGAAAATGATAGGAAGAAATGACAGAAAACAAATGAACAAGGCAGAAACAAGGAGAGTGACAGAAAAGAGGAAATTTCTAGTACAAAATTTCCAGAAGATGGGGATACTATTTACTGTGAATGACCCCCTGGCATTCCCACAGGGGGAGTTCAGTCTGTGAAACGTGTTGATAAACAAGTCCTGGTATTGATTTGAGGAAGATATTGACCATCATGAATAATGACTGGATTGGAACCACTGGTCACTGAACTGGAACAGTGCTAGCTGACAAAGTGTTTGCATCCTTTGTGTGTGCTGGACACTATGTTATCCATATCCTTTGTTGGGTGTTGGATGCTATGTTATCCATATCCTTTCTTGGGTGTTGGATGCTATGTTATCCATATCATTTGTTGGGTGCTGGACGCTTTTTTATCCATATCCTTTTTGGGTGTTGGATGCTATGTTATCCATATCCTTTGTTGGGTGTTGGATGCTATGTTATCCATATCCTTTGTTGGGTGTTGGATGCTATGTTATCCACATCCTTTGTTGGGTGTTGGATGCTATGTTATCCATATCCTTTGTTGGGTGTTGGATACTATGTTATCCACATTCTTTGTTGGGTGTTGGATGCTATGTTATCCATATACTTTGTTGGGTGTCGGATGCTATGTTATCCATATCCTTTCTTGGGTGTTGGATGATATGTTATCCATATCCTTTGTTGGATGTTGGATGCTATGTTATCCATATCCTTTTTTGGGTGCTGGATGCTATGTTATCCATATCCTTTCTTGGGTGTTGGATGCTATGTTATCCATATCCTCTGTTGGGTGTTGGATGCTATGTTATCCATATCCTTTCTTGGGTGTTGGATGCTATGTTATCCATATCCTTTGTTGGGTGTTGGATGATATGTTATCCATATCCTTTGTTGGGTGTTGGATGCTATGTTATCCATATCCTTTGTTGGGTGTTGGATGATATGTTATCCATATCCTCTGTTGGGTGTTGGATGCTATGTTATCCATATCCTTTCTTGGGTGTTGGATGCTATGTTATCCATATCCTTTGTTGGATGTTGGATGCTATGTTATCTACATCCTTTGTTGGGTGTTGGATGCTATGTTATCCATATCCTTTGTTGGGTGTTGGATGCTATGTTATCCATATCCTTTGTTGTGTGTGGATGCTATGTTATCCATATCCTTTGTTGGGTGTTGGATGCTATGTTATCCAATCCTTTGTTGGGTGTTGGATGCTATGTTATCCATATCCTTTGTTGGGTGTTGGATGCTATGTTATCCATATCCTTTCTTGGTGTTGGATGCTATGTTATCCATATCCTTTGTTGGGTGTTGGATGCTATGTTATCCATATCCTTTGTTGGGTGTTGGATGCTATGTTATCCATATCCTTTGTTGTGTCTGGATGCTATGTTATCCATATCCTTTGTTGGGTGTTGGATGCTATGTTATCTCATCCTTTGTTGGGTGTTGGATGCTATGT
>JAPXFY010000013.1:88966776-88969276 GCA_030674185.1 Monoplex corrugatus | reverse complement strand
CACACACACACACAAACACACACACACATGAACAAACACACATATACACATACACTCTCACAAACAAACACAAACACACACACAAACACACACACACACACATGAACAAACACACATATACACATACACTCTCACAAACACACACAAACACACACACAAACACACACACACACAAACACACACACACACACACAAACACACACACACAAACACACACACACAAACACACAAACACACTCACACAAACACACACGCACACACACACCGCACACACACACACACACACACACACACACAGAGACACACACACACACACACACACACAACACCCCCACACAAATCCGACAACCACCCAAGCTTACAGTAGCCACCAGCACAACACACACGTCAGTCACACCAAAGTCCTGTTTATCGTCACAGCAAGCTGAACCTGTCAGCACAACACACAGACCTATGATGTATGTGTAGGACACAGACACACGTGCTATGACATGGGACTGTAGTCCCACCAGTTCATCAGCTGGTCACAATAATCCTCTTGTGATATGGGGCGGGATGGGTTTTTTTTTATTGTCCGGATAAACATCGTTGATGCTTCTACATACAGGAAAGGAGATTTGAATAATTTGAGTAGGGATATCTGTGTTATTGGATCAATAGGGTGATGTGTGATTTTCTTGTCTGTCTCTGTCTTTGTTTCTGTCTATGTCTGTCTGTCTCTCTGTCTCTGTCTGTCTCTCTCTCTGTATCTTTGTCTGCCTGTCTGTCTCTGTCTCTCTTCTTCTCTGTCTGTCTCCCTCTCTGTCTCTTTCTCTCTGTATCTCTGTCTCTCCATCTCTGTCTCTCTCTGTGTCTGTTTCTGTCTCTCTCTGTCTATCTGTCTCTGTCTATCTGTCTCTGTCTCTCTGTCTCTGTCTGTGACTTCTCTCTCTCTCCAGCACAAAAACACACATCACACACACAGACACAGACACACACATACACATACACACAAACACACACAAACGCAAACAAACACACACATACACACAAACAAACAAACACACACACAACATTGATAGGCATTTGTTGGAAAGAATGCTTGTCATCATTTTGAATGCTGTTTTGGCTTGGCCGATTCTGCCAGCTATTTCCCGAGCTATACATATAAAACTGAGGACACAATACATATAAAACCAGGCCGCAATTATCTAAAGTTGCTTCTGCACATCACAATTCCTTAGAGCCATAAACGCCCTTAATACACATACCCAGTTATCAATCCTAAGAGAAAGTATATAAGGCCTTTTAGAACACATACATGAGTACATGCCATACATGCCAAGCCAAAACAGCATTCAAGAAGATGACAGGCATTCTTACCAACAAATGCCTATCAATTAACATCAGAAAGAGAATCCTTGAATGTTACATAGAACCAATACTGTTGTACGGATGCGAGGCGTGGACAGTCAGCAAGCAAAGCCAGAACAAGATTGAGGCAGCCGAGATGTGGTTTCTAAGAAGAATGTTAAGAGTTCCATGGACAGCAAACAAAACAAACGAGACAGTCTTGATGGAGGCAGACACAAGTAGATCACTCATAAGGAAGATTAGGAAAAGACAAGCAACATTTATAGGCCATTTTATGAGGAAGGGGGATTTGGAGCACCTGGTCACAACGGGAAAGCAGGAGGGAAAGAGAGCACCAGGTAGAACCAGGGAGAGAATGCTGGACGGACTTGCAGAGTGGCTGGGGACGAGGAGGGTGGGGGAGATGCTGGGGGCAACAAGAGATAGAGATGGTTGGAAGTCCATGGTCGCCAACGCCATGCGGCAGGGCACCTGATGATGTTGATGATAACATGTGAATGGACCACCGAGACAAAAATGATAGGAAGAAATGACAGAAAACAAATGAACAAGGCAGAAACAAGGAGAGTGACAGAAAAGAGGAAATTTCTAGTACAAAATTTCCAGAAGATGGGGATACTATTTACTGTGAATGACCCCCTGGCATTCCCACAGGGGGAGTTCAGTCTGTGAAACGTGTTGATAAACAAGTCCTGGTATTGATTTGAGGAAGATATTGACCATCATGAATAATGACTGGATTGGAACCACTGGTCACTGAACTGGAACAGTGCTAGCTGACAAAGTGTTTGCATCCTTTGTGTGTGCTGGACACTATGTTATCCATATCCTTTGTTGGGTGCTGGATGCTATGTTATCCATATCCTTTGTTGGGTGTTGGATGCTATGTTATCCATATCATTTGTTGGGTGCTGGACGCTTTTTTATCCATATCTTTTGTTGGGTGTTGGATGCTATGTTATCCATATCCTTTGTTGGGTGTTGGATGCTATGTTATCCATATCCTTTGTTGGGTGTTGGATGCTATGTTATCCACATCCTTTGTTGGGTGTTGGATGCTATGTTATCCATATCCTTTGTTGGGTGTTGGATACTATGTTATCCACATTCTTTGTTGGATGTTGGATGCTATGTTATCCATATACTT
>JAPXFY010000013.1:88956776-88959276 GCA_030674185.1 Monoplex corrugatus | reverse complement strand
CACACTCAGACACACACACACATACATACAGACACACACACCACACATACACACACACACACACACACACACACACACACACACACACACACACACACACACACACACACAATCACACAATGAAATCCCTGTCAACGGCGTGGAAATGCAAGGAAACTGAACTCTGTAACTCCACCATAACAATAGTTTCCCTTGCTGTTGATATACCTAATAAAGATAAACAAAGATATGGCAAATTCTGATTATCTTTTTGTACAAATATAACCACAAGAATCGTACATAGTATTTGTGTCAAATGCACTTTAGTAATCTTTAATTGAATTTTTAAAATTTGAAAAATTTCCCTTTTTACATAATTTCCACATCACCATTGTAATTTCTAACGAAAAGGCAGAGATTACTAATAGTTTTAAAGCTGCATTGTTGTATAGTATAATGCTTTTATCTGATTTGTGATCTGTTGATAAATGTTATACTGCGTCGCGTACTAGAGCTGCTGAACGTAACTAAACCTGGTGTGTATACCTGGTTTAGTAATTATAGTATAAACTGAATATTGGATGTGGTGGGTGACGGATGAAAAATGTAAAACTGCACTAAATATTTAATACGTAAGTTTAGTTCCCAAAAGATTTGGGAAAGGTTTGTTGTGAGAAGACTTAACGATGGTGGTTATTTTATAAATTAAATGTTATGGAAAAAATACACACACACACACACCATATTCAAAACACACACACACACCACATTCAAACACACACACACACAAATACACACGCACGCACGGCACGTACGCACGCACATAAACACACACACGCCATGTTTACACAAAAGCACACACACAAACACACTCACGCTATGTTCACACACACACACACACACATATTTACATGTACACACATAAAACACACTGGCCATGTTTACACACACACACACACACACACACACACACACACACACACACACACACACACACACACACACACACACACAATTTACACACACACACACACACATTCGTACACACACACACATACAAACACACAAACACATATACACGGACGCACGCGCGCACGCACCCACCCACACACATAGACATACAAACACAGACACATACATACACACAACACACACGCGCGCATGCGCACACACACGTTTCAGACAATGTTACCAAAGAACAGCCAAATAGCAAAGAAAGCCAAATACCAAAGAACAGCCAAATAGCAAAGAAAGCCAAATACCACAGCACAGCCAAACAGCAAAGAAAGCCAAATACCAAAGAACAGCCAAATACCAAAGAACAGCCAAATACCAAAAGAACACCCAAATACCACAGAATAGCCAAATATCACAGAAAAGCCAAATACCAAAGAACAGTTAAATACCAAAGAACAGCCAAATACCAAAGAACAGCCAAATACAACAGAACAGCCAAATACCAAAGAACAGTCAGTTACCAAAGAACAGCTAAATACCAAAGAACAGACAAATACCAAAGAACAGCCAAATACCAAAGAACAGCTAAATACCAAAGAACAGCCAAATATTACAGAACAGCCAAATACCAAGGAACAGCCAAATACCAAAGTACAGCCAAATACCAAAGGACAGCCAAATACCATAGAACAGCCAAATACTGAAGAACAGCCAAATACCAAACAACAGCCAAATACCAAAGAACATGCAAATACCAAACAACAGCCAAATATCACATTACAGCCAAATACCAAAACACAGCCAAATACCATAGAACACCCAAATACCACAGAACATGCAAATACCAAACAACAGTCAAATATCGCAGAACAAATACCAAAGAACAGCCAAATACCAAAGAACAGCCAAATACCAAAGAACAGCCAAATACCATAGAACATGCAAATACCAAAGAACAGCAAATACCAAAGAACAGCTAAATACCAAAGAACAGCCAAATATCACAGAACAGACAAATACAAAAGAACAGCCAAATACCAAAGAACAGCCAAATATCACAGAACAGACAAATACAAAAGAACAGCCAAATACCAAAGAACAGCCAAATATCACAGAACAGACAAATAACAAACAAAAGCCAAATTCCATAGAACAGCCAAATACCACAGAACATGCAAATACCAAACAACAGCCAAATATCACAGAACAGACAAATACCAAAGAACAGCCAAATACCAAAGAACAGCCAAATACCAAAGAACAGCCAAATACCAAAGAACATGTAAATACCAAAGAACAGCCAAATACAAAAGTACAGCCAAATACCAAAGAACAACCAAATACCAAAGATCAGCAAATACCAAAGAACAGCCAAATACCAAAGAACAGCCAAATATCAAAGAACAGCCAAATACCAAAGAACATGTAAATACCAAAGAACAGCCAAATACCAAAGAACAGCCAAATACCAAAGAAAAACAGCCAAATACCAAGGAACAGCCAAATACCAAAGAACATGTAAATACCAAGGAACAGCCAAATACCAAAGAACATGTGAATACCA
>JAPXFY010000013.1:88931776-88949276 GCA_030674185.1 Monoplex corrugatus | reverse complement strand
TCTCTGTATCTGTCTGTCTGTCTGTCATCTCTCTCTCTATCTGTCTCTTTCTCTCTCTGTCTCTCTCTCTTTATGTCTCTCTTTGTTTGTCTCTGTCTCTCTTTGTCTGTCTCTGTCTCTGTCTGTTTCTCTGTCTATATCTCTGTCTCTCTGTCTATGTCTTTGTCTCTTTGTCTCTGTGTCTGTCTCTCTTTCTGTTTGCATGTGGATATGTGTGTGTGTGTGTGTGTGTGTGTGTGTGTATGTATGTATATGTGTGTATGTGTGTGTCTGCACGTGTGTGTATGCACGTATATATATATATATATATATATATATATATATATATATACATATACCTATAATATACATATGGACACGTATTCACGCACTTGCCCATGAACACGAACAAATGGACAAGCACAATTACCTATACACACACACACCTGGGCGCACGCACATACACATACATAGAGAAACCCGATATCGATACAGCTTTTATGTCGAAATTTGTGATCTTTTAACAATAATAACAAATATCTGTTCATACGTTAGTGTTGCATATGTCAGCATTACCATAAACACCTATGCATACATATTCATCATCATCAAGTGCCCTGCCTCATGGCATTGGCGATCATGGCCCTCCATATGCATCTATCCCTTGTTGTCGCAAGCACGTCTTCCACCCTCTCAGCCACTCTGCAAGTTCGTCCAATATTTTTTCCCTGGGTCTACCTGGTGCTCTGTTTTCCTCCAGATTTCCTGTTGTTCCCCTTTCCTCATAAAATGGCCAATAAATGTTGCCTGTCTTTTCCTAATCTTCCTTATGAATGATCTTCTTGAGTCCATCAAGGCTGTCTCGTTTGTTTTCTTTGCTTTCCATGGAACTCTCAACATTCTTCTTAGAAACCACATCTGGGCTGCCTCAATCTTGTTCTGGCTTTGTTTGTTGACTGTCCACGCCTCACAACCATATAACATTATCGGTTCTATATAACATTCAAGAACAGCATACACACTACGTCATTGAAAACCCCTGGACAGGATGGTGGTGGTCCGTCGGTGTCGATGATGATGACCTACGTGTGGAGGTGGACACACAGGTGACTATGGAGTCCAATGTGTCGGCCATGAACGGTGTCTGTGTGTCACAATTTCAGTTTCAGTTTCAGTTTCTCAAGATCACGTTTCCGCGCTCAGAATGAATTCCATATGCACTAACGTCACAGGTGCCGTGTGATGGAGAAGATCCAAAAGATCATGGCACAAGCCTTAAGCCTACACATAAACTCACGAGCTGGCCAGGTCCTGAGGCCCTACGCAGATAGTTCCATAATCCTGGGGTCGTAGGGGATTGAAGTGGTAGAGACCTGAACTTTTCCTGCAGCCAGCACCATGAGGGTGGCGCCCATCCCCTCTCCCTCAATTCAAATTCATATTCATGTTTTTTACCAAGACTTCAGAAAGGCAAGAAGGCTGATTGGTCTTCAAGATGTGGGACCTGGGAAATCAACTGATCTCTCTAATCTTTTATACCAAGACAACCGTGCAATGCCCTGCTCTTCACGATTTTCAAGTGCCATGGGATCTTTAGCGTGCGCAGCCAGAAGGCACACGGGTCCGACTCGTTTTTCGTCCCCTTCCGAAGGACTAGACGTTCAGTTCGGTCAAACTGAAGAGAAAAGTCGAGGCCTCTACGGGGAGCGAACCTTGGAACCTCGTGTTTAGATATTGGCAGGCGAACGTCTGAAGCGGAGTCCAATGAGGGAACGGCCAAGACGTCCACAATGGTGGCAGGGAGATGGGTCTGGAGGTTTGGGTGCTGCTACTGCTGTCTTCCTCTGTGCTCGGGGCCTTGGTGATTCTGTCACGTCGGTTTTCCTCCAATGACACTGATGCTTTGTGTGTCAGGGCACGCCAGTCATTCTGATCCTGTCCGCATTCCTCGACCTGCTTGACAAACTGAAAAACCCTTGGCAGGATACCACGTTTGTCAAGACTAACAAAAATGAACATGTCTTGTCTGGTAGAATTCAATACGCGTTTTGATGCTTTTTTTTTTGTGTCTGTGTGTGTTTTTTTCTGGTTCTTGTTTGCTTGAACACAGGCAGTCACACTTGTTTTGGATAACGAAACTGAATAACATGTCAAGACTGACGAAAATGATTTTACTGTCCATCAAAAGACAGTAGATTATGACTAATCAAAAATGCCAAGATGTTCATTTATACTTAGATATACAGACGTTAGATTAAGACCAGTATTTCACCATCGCATGTCTATACAAAAAATCCAATGAAGAAGGGCATGTGAAGCTTTTAAGAAAAGAAGAGAGAGAGAGAGACAGACAGACAGACAGACAGACAGAGATCGAGAGAGAAGACGTTCCATCTATCTGCATGCGACTTTGAGGTAAAAAAACAAACAAACAAAACAAAAAATCGCTCCTGCAGCCTGTCCATAGGCTACAAACACTTAACCCTTTCATCCCTCACCCTATCTACCAGCTTCTTGCACTGACCATGATGTCAGAACTGCAGACTTATCTCCGCACTAGGGCCTCTGCTTGAGAACAATGAAACTTGTAAGTATACAGACAATAACACTTAATATCTAAACACACACACACACACACACATGCACACACACACACACACACACACACACACACACACACACACACACACACACACACACACACACACACACACACACACACACACACAATCACACAATGAAGTCCCTGTCAACGGCGTGGAAATGCAAGGAAACTCTGTAACTCCACCATAACAGTAGTTTCCCTTGCTGTTGATATACCTAATAAAGATAAACAAAGATAATACAAATTCTGATTATCTTTTTGTACAAATATAACCACAAGAATCGTACATAGTATTTGTGTCAAATGCACTTTAGTAATGTTTAATTGAATTTTTAAAATTTGAAAAATTTCCCTTTTTACATAATTTCCACATCACCGTTGTAATTTCTAACGAAAAGGCAGAGATTACTAATAGTTTTAAAGCTGCCTTGTGTGGCATTGGATAATACTTTTATCTGATTTGTGATCTGTTTTTTAATGTTATCACTGCGTTGGGTACTAGAGCCGCTGAACATAACTAAACCTGGTGTGTATACCGGGTTTAGTAATTATAGTATAAACTGAATATTGGATGTGGTGGGTGACGGATGAAAAATGTAAAACTGTACTAAATATTTAATACGTAAGTTTAGTTCCGGAAAGGTTTGTTGTGTGAAGACTTAACGATGGTGGTTATTTTATAAATTAAATGTTATGGAAAAAATGCACACGCACACACGCCATATTCAAACACACACACACGCACGAACGCACGCACACGCATGCAGATAAACACACACACGCGATGTTTACACAAACACACACACACATATCCACACATGCAAACGCACGCACACAAACACACTCATGCAATGTTAACACACACACACATATTTACACACACAAAACACACATGCCATGTTTACACACACACCCACACACACCCACACACACACACACACATTTACACACATACACACACACACACACACACACACACACACACACATTCACACACACACACACACACACACACACACACACACACACACACACACACACATCCACATACTCGTTTTTCGTCCCCTTCCAAAGGACTAGACGTTCAGTTCGGTCAAACTGATGAGAAAAGTCGGGGCCTCTACAGGGAGTAAACCCTGGAACCTCGTGTTTAGTTATTGGCAGGCGAACGTCTGAAGCGGAGTCCAATGAGGGAACGGCCAAGACGTCCACAATGGTGGCAGGGAAATGGGCCTGGAGGTTTGGGTGCCGCTACTGCTGTCTTCCTCTGTGCTCGGGGCCTTGGTGATGCTGTCACGTCGGTTTTTCCTCCAATGACACTGATGCTTTGTGTGTCAGGCACGCCAGTCATTCTGATCCTGTCCGCATTCCTGGACTGCTTGACAAACTGAAAAACCCTTGGCAGGATACTACGTTTGTCAAGACTAACAAAAATGAAAATGTCTTGTCTGGTAGAATTCAATACGCGTTCTGATTCTTTTTGTGTGTGTTTTGTTTTTTTGTGTGTTTTTTTTTTCTGGTTCTTGTTTGCTTGAACACAGGCAGTCACACTTGTTTTGGATAACGAAACTGAATAGCATGTCAAGACTGACGAAAATGATTTAACTGTCCATCATTAGATAGACATACAGACAGTAGATTATGACTAATCAAAAATGCCAAGATGTTCATTTATAGTGAGAAATGCAGACGTTAATTTATAAGTAGTATGTCACCATAGCATGTCTTTTGAAAAAAAAGGACAAGTGAAGAAGGTCATGTGAAACACTTGAAAAGAAAAAAAGAAAAAAAGAGAAAAAATGTGCTCCCTGTATCTGAATGCACCTGAGGTTAAAAGAAAAATAACTTACACTCTCGCAGCCTGTCCATAACCTACTAAAACTTAACCCTTTCATCCCTCACCCTATCCACCAGCTTCCTGCACTGACCACACCACAGTTCTAATGACAACCAGTGATAACGATGATGATGATGATGAAGATGATGTCAGATCTGTAGACTTATCTGTGCGCTAGGGCCTCTGCTTGAGAACAGTGAAACTTGTGTCAATAAAACATAATATCGAAACACACACCCCACACACACACACACACACACACACACACACACACACACACACACACACACACACAACACACACAGACACACAGACACACACATACAGACACACACACACGCACATACACAGACACAACACCACACACTCAGACACACACACACACACACTCAGACACACACACACACACACACACACACACACACACACACACAATCACACAATGAAATCCCTGTCAACGGCGTGGAAATGCAAGGAAACTGAACTCTGTAACTCCACCATAACAGTAGTTTCCCTTGCTGTTGATATACCTAATAAAGATAAACAAAGATAAGGCAAATTCTGATTATCTTTTTGACAAATATAACCACAGAATCGTACATAGTATTTGTGTCAATTGCACTTTAGTAATCTTTAATTGAATTCATAAAATTTCCCTTTTTACATAATTTCCACATCACCGTTGTAATTTCTAACGAAAAGGCAGAGATTACTAATAGTTTTAAAGCTGCATTGTGGCATGGGATAATGCTTTTATCTGATTTGTGATCTGTTGTCTAAGGTTTTGCACTGCGTTGAGTACTAGAGCCACTGAACGTAACTAAACCTGGTGTGTATACCGGGTTTAGTAATTATAGTATAAACTGAATATTGGATGTGGTTGGTGACGGATGAAAAATGTAAAACTGTACTAAATATTTAATACGTAAGTTTAGTTCCCAAAAGATTTGGGAAAGGTTTGTTGTGAGAAGACTTACGGATGGTGGTTATTTTATAAATTAGATGTTATGGAAAAAATACACACGCACGCACGGCACGTACGCACGCACATAAACACACACACGCCATGTTTACACAAAAGCACACACACAAACACACTCACGCTATGTTCACACACTCACACACACACACATATTTACATGTACACACATAAAACACACTGGCCATGTTTACACACACACACACACACACACACACACAATTTACACACACACACACACATTCGTACATACACACACATACAAACACACAAACACATATACACGGACGCACGCGTGCACGCACCCACCACACACATAGACATACAAACACACACACATACATACACACAACACACACGCGCGCGTGCGCACACACACGTTCCAGACAATGTTACCAAAGAACAGCCAAATAGCAAAGAAAGCCAAATACCAAAGAACAGCCAAATAGCAAAGAAAGCCAAATACCACAGCACAACCAAATAGCAAAGAAAGCCAAATACCAAAGAACAGCCAAATACCAAAGAACAGCCAAATACCAAAGAACAGCCAAATACCACAGAATAGCCAAATATCACAGAAAAGCCAAATACCAAAGAACAGTTAAATACCAAAGAACAGCCAAATACCAAAGAACAGCCAAATACCACAGAACAGCCAAATACCAAAGAACAGTCAGTTACCAAAGAACAGCTAAATACCAAAGAACAGACAAATACCAAAGAACAGCCAAATACCAAAGAACAGCTAAATACCAAAGAACAGCCAAATATCACAGAACAGCCAAATACCAAGGAACAGCCAAATACCAAAGTACAGCCAAATACCAAAGGACAGCCAAATACCATAGAACAGCCAAATACTAAAGAACAGCCAAATACCATAGAACAGCCAAATACCAAACAACAGCAAAATACCAAAGAACATGCAAATACCAAACAACAGCCAAATATCACAGAACAAATACCAAAGAACAGCCAAATACCAAAGAACAGCTAAATACCAAAGAACAGCCAAATATCACAGAACAGACAAATACCAAAGAACAGCCAAATACCATAGAACAGCAAATACCACAGAAAAAGCAAATCCAAACAAACTAAAATCAAGAACAGACAAATACCAAAGAACAGCAAATACCAAAGAACAGTCAAATACCAAAGAACAGAAATACCAAAGAACAGCCAAATATCAAAGAACAGCCAAATACCAAAGAAAAACAGCCAAATACCAAAGAACAGCCAAATACCAAGAACAGCCAAATACCAAGAACAGCCAAATACCAAAGAACAGTAAATACCAAAGAACAGCCAAAATACCAAGAACATGTAAATACCAAGAACAGCCAAATACCAAAGAACTGCCAAATACCAAAGAACAGCCAAATACCAAAGAACAGCCAAATACCAAAGAACATGCAAATACCAAAGAACAGCACAAATACCAAAGAACAGCCAAATACCAAAGAACATGCAAATACCAAAGAACAGCCAAATACCAAGAACAGACAAATACCAAAGAAAGCCAAATACCAAAGAACAGCTCAAATACCAAAGAAACCAAATACCAAAGAACAGCCTAAATACAAAGAACAGCCAAATACCAAAGAACAGCCAAATACCAAAGAACAGCCAAATACAAAGAACAGCCAAATACCAAAGAACAGCCAAATACCAAAGAACAGTCAAACACAAAGAACAGCAAATACCAAAGAACAGCCAATACCAAAGAACAGCCAAAACCAAGAACAACCAAACACCAAAGAACAGCCAAATACCAAAGAACAGCCAAATACCAAAGAACAGCAAATACCAAAGAACAACCAAATCCAAAGAACAGCAAATACGAAAGAACAGCCAAACACCAAAGAACAGCCAAATAGCAAGGAACATGTAAATACAACCACCTATGCACAACATGTATAAGCAAAATATCAAGCTGTTCATTTATAGATAAACATACAGACTGTACATTATGAATGGTGTAAAGACTAACAAACATGTCACGCTGTACATTTATAGATATACATAAGACTGTACATTAGAATGGTGTAAAAGACTAACCAAACATGTCAAGCTGTACATTTATAGATTACATACAGACTGTACACTATGAATGGTGTAAAAGACTAACCAAACATGTCAAGCTGTACATTTATAGATAAACATACAGACTGTACATTATGAATAGTGTAAAAGACTAACCAAACATGTCATGCTGTACATTTATAGATAACAAACAGAGTCACATTACGAATAGTATTTCACCAATGTATGTCTTATTAAAGAAAAAAAGTCCAAAAAGAAGGGAATATGAAGCACTTAAAAAGACAAAAGAGAGACAGAGAGAGAGAGAATGAGACAGACAGACAGGGAGAGACAGAGAGAGAGCAAAGAAGGAGAGCAGAAGAGGAGACAGAGACAAGAGAGAGAGAGAAAGAAGACAGAGACATAGAACAGAGAGAGAGAGAACAGAGAGGGAGAGACAGAGAGAGAGACAGAGACACAGAGAGAGAGAGACAGAGAGAGAGAAGGAGAGAAGAGAAGAGACAGAAGCAAGAGAGAGAGAGAAGAGAGAGAAGAGAGAGAGAGAGAGAGAGAATACTCCATGTATCTGCATGCAAGTCTGAGGTACAAAAACAAACAAACAAACAAACAAACAACAAACAAACAAACAAACAAACAAAACATACAACAAACAAACAAACATTCAAAACAAAAAAATCAAACAAAAACAACAAAACAAAAACAAAACAAAATAATCACTCTGCAGCCTGTCCGTAACCTACAAAACTTAACCCTTTATCCCTCACTCTATCCACCAGTTCCTGCACTGACCACACACTGTTCTAATGATAACCATGATGACGATGATGATCATGATGAAGATGATGTCAGAACTGCATACTTATCTCGCGCCATATTCAAACACACACACACAACACACGCACGAACGCACACAAACACACACGCATGAACGCACTACGAACGCACGCACGTACAAAAACACAACACACGCCATGTTTACACAAACGCACACACAATAACACACATACAAACGCACGCACAGAAAACACACTCGCTTTGTTTATCACACACACCACCACACACACACACACAACCACCACAACACCACAAACACACACACCACACAAACACACCAACACACAACATTTGTACACATACACATACAAACACACACAAACATACACCACGCTCGCACGCGCACGCCCCCATCACACACATACAAACACACACACACACCACACACACACAACACAACCACACAACACACACTACCACACACACACACACACGCATACACACATTCCAGACAATGTTACCAAAGACATGTAAATACCAACGAACAGCCAAATACCACAGAACAGCCAAATATCACAGAACAGCCAAATACCACAGAACAGCCAAATATCACAGAACAGCCAAATACCCCAGAACAGCCAAATACCACAGAACAGCCAAATACCACAGAACAGCCAAAATCATAGAAAACAGCCAAATACCAGAACAGCCAAATACCATACAACAGCCAAATATTACAGAACAGCCAAATACCACAGAACAGCCAAAAACCACAGAACAGCCAAATACCAAAGAACAGCCAAATACCAAAAACAGCCAAATACCAAGGACAGCCAAATACCAAACAACAGCCAAATACCAAAAACAGCCAAATACCAAACAACAGCCAAATACCAAAAACAGCAAATACCAAAGAACAGCCAAATACCAAATAACAGCCAACCAAAACAGTCAAATACCAAAGAACAGCCCCAATACCAAAGAACAGCCAAATACCAAGAACAGCCAAATACCAAAGAGCACCAAACCCAAAGAACAGCCAAATACCAAAACAGCCAAATACCACAAAAACAGCCAAATACCAACAGAAACCCAAATACCACAGAACAGCCAAATACCAAAGAACAGCCAAATAACAGAAACAGCCAAATACCAAAGAACAGCCAAATACCAAGAACAGCAAATACAAGAAGAGCCAAATATCACAGAACAGCCAAATACCAAAGAACAGTCAAATACCAAAGAACAGCCAAATACCAAAGAACAGCCAAATACCAAAGGACAGCCAAATACCAAAGAACAGCCAAATACCAAACAACAGCAAATACCAAACAACAGCCAAATACCAAAGAACAGCAAATACCAAAGAACAGCCAAATACCAAAGAACAGGCAAATGCCAAAGAACAGCCAAATACCAAAGAACAGGCAAATACCAAAGAACAGCCAAATACCAAAGAACAGTCAAATACCAAAGAACATCCCAATACCAAAGAACGGCCAAATACCAAACAACATCCAATACAAAAGAACAGCCAAATACCAAAGAACAGCCAAATACCAAAGAACAGCCAAATACCAAAGAACAGCCAAATACGAAAGAACAGCCAAATACCAGAACAGCCAAATACCACAGAACAGCCAAATACCAAGAACAGCCAAATACCAAAAACAGCCAAATATCACAGAACAGCCAAATACCAAAGAACAGCCAAATACCACAGAACAGTCAAATATCATAGAAGAGCCAAATACACAGAACAGCCAAATACCAAAGAACAGTCAAATACCAAAGAACAGCCAAATACCAAAGAACTGCCAAATACCAAAGAACAGCCAAATATCACAGAACAGTCAAATATCACAGAACAGCCAAATATCACAGAACAGCCAAATAGCAAAGAACAACCAAATACCAGAGAACAGCCAAATACCAAAGGACAGCCAAATACCAATGAACAGCCAAATATCACAGAAAACCAAATATCACAGAACAGTCAAATATCACAGAACAGTCAAATATCACAGACCAGTCAAATATCACAGAACAGCCAAATATCACAGAACATTCAAATACCAAAGAACAGCCAAATACCACAGAACAGTCAAATACCAAAGAACAGCCAAATATCACAGAACAGCCAAATACCAAAGAACAGCCAAATACCACAGAACAGTCAAATATCATAGAAGAGCCAAATATCACAGAACAGCCAAATACCAAAAACAGTCAAATACCAAAGAACAGCCAAATACCAAAGAACTGCCAAATACCAAAGAACAGCCAAATATCACAGAACAGTCAAAATCACAGAACAGCCAATATATCACAGAACAGCCAAATAGCAAAGAACAACCAAATACCAGAGAACAGCCAAATACCAAAGGACAGCCAAATACCAATGAACAGCCAAATATCACAGAACAACCAAATATCACAGAACAGTCAAATATCACAGAACAGTCAAATATCACAGACCAGTCAAATATCACAGAACAGCCAAATATCACAGAACATTCAAATACCAAAGAACAGCCAAATACCACAGAACAGTCAAATACCAAAGAACAGCCAAATATCACAGAACAGTCAAATGTTACAGAACAGCCAAATACAACAGAACAGTCAAATACCAAAGAACAGCCAAATACCAAAGAACAGCCAAATACCATGAACAGCCAAATATCACAGAACAGTCAAATATCACAGAACAGCCAAATACAACAGAACAGTCAAATACCACAGAACAGTCAAATACCACAGAACAGCCAAATATCACAGAAACATCAAATATCACAGAACAGCCAAATATCAAAGAACAGCGAAATACCAAAGAACAGCCAAATATCACAGAACAGTCAAATATCACAGAACAGCCAAATACCAGAGAACAGCCAAATACCCCAAAGAGCCAAATATCACAGAACAGCCAAATATCACTGAACAGTCAAATTGTGCAGAACAGCCAAATATCAAAGAACAACCAGTACCAAAGAACAGCCAAATATCACTGAACAGTTAAATTGTGCAGAACAGCCAAATACTAAAGAACAGCCAAATACCAAAGAAGAGCAAAATACCACAGAACAGTCAAATACCACAGAACAGCCAAATATCACAGAACAGTCAAACATCACAGAACAGCCAAATACCAAAGAACAGCCAATTACCAAAGAACAGCCAAATACCAAAGAACAGCCAAATACCAAAGAACAGCCAAATACAACCACCTATGCACACACATGGTATAAAAGACTAAGCAAGAATATCATGCTGTACATTTATAGATATACATACAGACTGTACATTATGAATGGTGTAAAAGACTAACCAAACATGTCATGTTGTACATTTATAGATAAACATACAGACTGTACATTATGAATGGTGTAAAAGACTAACCAAACATGTCATGCTGTACATTTATAGATATACATACACACTGTACATTATGAATGGTGTAAAAGACTAATCAAACATGTCATGCTGTACATTTATAGATATACATACAGACTGTACATTATGAATGGTGTAAAAGACTAACCAAACATGTCATGCTGTACATTTATAGATATACATACAGACTGTACATTATGAATGGTGTAAAAGACTAACCAAACATGTCATGCTGTACATTTATAGATAAACATACAGACTGTACATTATGAATGGTGTAAAAGACTAACCAAACATGTCATGCTGTACATTTATAGTTAAACAGACGTCACGTTACGAATAGTATTTCACCAATGTATGTCTTATTAAAGAAAAAAAGTCCAAAGAAGAAGTGAATATTAAGCACTTAAAAAGAAAGAAGAGAGAGAGAGAGAGAGAGAGAGAGACACACACACAGAGACAGAGAGAGAGACCGAGAGAGAGAATGAGAGAGAGAGAGACAGAGAGAGAGAGAGAGAAAATGTTCCATGTATATGCAAATCTGAGGTAAAAACAAAATAACAACAAAAAACAAACAAACAAACAGAAAACAAATTAAAAAATCGCTCCTGCTGCCTGTCCGTAACCTAACACTTTCATCCCTCACCCTATCCACCAGCTTCCTGCACTGACCACTCCACTGTTCGAATGATAACCATGATAACGATGATGATCATGATGAAGATGATGTCAGATCTGCAGACTTATCTCGCGCCAGGGCCTCTGCTTGAGAACAATGAAACTTGTAAGTATTTTGTCAATAGAACTTAATATCGAAACACACACACACACACACACACACACCACACACACACACACACACACACACACACACACACACACACACAGACATGCACAGAGACACACACACAGACATGCACAGAGACACACACACACACAGACACATACACACACACATACACACAAACACAAGCATACACACATAACACACACACACACACACACACAAACAAACAACAATACACAAAGACACACACACCGACACACACACCGACACACACACACACACACACGCACGCACGCACGCACGCACGCACACACACACACACACACACAATGAAGTCCCTGTCAACGGCGTGGAAATGCAAGGAAACTGAACTCTGTGGCTCCACTATAACAATAGTTTCCCTTGCGCTTGTCATACCTAAAAAGGTTTAACAAAGATAATGCAAATTTTGATTATCATTTTGTAGAAATAAAACCACAAAAACCTCACATAGCATATGTGTCAAGGCATTTCAGTAATATTTAATCAACATTTTATAACTTAAACATTTTCCTTTCTTTAGATAATTTTCACATCACCTTTGTAATTTCTAATGAAAAGCCAGAGATTACTAATACTTTTAAAGCTGCTCTTTGAGATAACATACTGGCCCCAACAAGCTTATTATGTATGATTATGCAACGTGTTAGAGTCGCTGAACATAACTAAACCTGGTGTGAATACTGGGTTTAGTACTAAAATTATAGTACAAGTTGAATACTGGTTGAGAAGGGTGACAGATGAGAAAGGTAAAAGTGTTCTAAATATTTAATGTGTCAAATCTTAAGGTATGAACTTAGTTACCAAAAGATTTGAGAAAGGTTTGTTGTGAGAAGACTTAATGATGGTGGTTATTTTACAAATGAAATGATATTGAAAAAAAATGTATATGTGTGTGTGTGCACAGAGATGATGGATAGATGGATGGATAGATGAATAGGTGGACATTCACACGAGCACGCACACACACACACACACATATATATATATATATATACAAGCAAGCAAGCGCATATGGGCTGGGATTTTTAATTGTCAGAATAAACATAAATGATGCTTCTAGCCAGCAGAATCGGCCAAGCCAAAACAGCATTCAAGAAGATGAAAAGCATTTCTTACCAACAAACGCCTTTCAATTAACATCAGGAAAGAGTTCTTGAATGTTATGCAGAACCAATACTGTTATACGGTTGTGAGGTGTGGACAGTCAACAAGCAAAGCCAGAATGCGATTGAGGCAGCCGAGATGTGGTTTCTAAGAAGAATGTTAGAGTTCCATGGACAGCAAAGAAAACAAACGAGGCAGTCTTGATGGAGGCAGACACAAGAAGATCATTCATAAGGAAGATTAGGAAAAGACAGGCAACATTTATAGACCATTTTATGAGGAAAGGGGAAATGAAGCACCTGGTCACAACGGGAAAGTTGGAGAGAAAAAGAACACCAGGTTGACCCAGGGAGAAGATACATGTACTAGACGGACTTGCAGAGTGGTTGGGGACAAAGAGGGCGGAAGAGATGCTTGAGGCAACAAGAGATAGAGACAGATAGAAGTCTATGATCGCCAACGCCATGCAGCAGGGCACCTGATGATGATGATGCTTCTACATACAGGAAAGGAAATTTGCATAATTTGAGTAGGGATGTCTGTGTTACTGGATCAATAAGGTGATGTATCTGTGGTTTCTTTTTCTGTTTTTGTCTGTCTGTCTGTCTGTCTGTCAGTCTGTCTGTCTGTCTGTCTGTCTGTCTGTCTGGCTGGCTGGTTGGCTGGCTGGCTGGCTGGCTCTCTCTATCTCTCTCTCTTTATCTCTCTCTTTCTTTGTCTTTCTCTCCCATCTTGTCTCTCACTGCCTCTCTGTCTCTGTATATGTCTGTCTGTCTGTCTCTCTCTCTTTATGTCTCTCTTTGTTTGTCTTTGTCTCTCTTTGTCTCTGTCTCTCTTTGTCTGTCTCTGTATCTCTGTCTCTGTCTGTCTTTTTGTCTGTCTCTCTGTCTATATCCGTCTCTCTGTCTATGTCTCTGTCTCTTTGTCTCTGTGTCTGTCTCTCTCTCTTTCTGTTTGCATGTGGATATGTGTGTGTGTGCGTGTATGTGTGTGTATGTATGTATGTGTGTGTATGTGTGTGTCTGCACGCGTGTGTATGCACGTATATATATATATATATATATATCAATATATATATATATATATATACATATACCTATAATATACATACGCACACGCATACACGCACTTGCCCAAGAACATGCATAAATGGACAAGCACAATCACCTATACACATACACACCTGGGCGCACGCACATACACATACATAGAGGAACCCGATATCAAGACAGCTTTTGTGTCGAAATTTGTGATCTTTTAACAATAATAACAAATGTGTGTTCATACGTTAGTGTTGCATGTCAGCATTACCATAAAACATGCAAACATAAACATCTATGCATACACATTCATCATCATCATCGTCATCATCATCATCGTCATCATCATCATCATCATCATCATCAAGTGCCCTGCCTCATGGCGTTGGCGATCATGCTGCGGTAATAGTAAACTTACGATGGAACCACGCCAATCGACTAAACTTAATTGTGACATAAAGACACCAGTCCACACGTAAAAGTCAGAACAAGAGAGGCAGCGGAAATGTGGTTTCTAGGAAGAATATTGAGTTCCCAGGACCACAAAGAAAACAAACGAGACAGTCTTGAAAGAGACAAACACAAAAAGAGCATAAATAAAATTGTTCCATGGACAGCCAATAAAACAAACGAGAGAGTCTTGAAAGAGGCCCTCCATATGCATCTATCCCTTGTCCCCGCAAGTACATCTTCCACCCTCTAACCTCAGCCATTCTGCAAGTTCGTCCAATATTTTTTTCCATGGGTCTACCTGGTGCTCTCTTTTCATTCAGCTTTCCTGTTTTACCAGGTGCTTCAATTTTCCTTTCCTCATAAAATGGCCAATAAATGTTGCCTGTCTTTTCCTAACCTTCCTTATGAATGATCTCCTTGTGTCTGCCTCCATCAAGACTGTCTCGTTAGTTTTCTTTGCTGTCCATGGAACTCTCAACATTCTTCTTAGAAATCACATCTGGGCTGCCTCAATCTTGTTCTGGCTTTGCTTGTTGACTGTCCATGCCTCACAACTGTATATCATTATCGGTTCTATGTAACGTTCAAGAACGGCATACACACTACGTTGCTCAAAACCCCTGGACAGGATGGTGGTGGTCCGTCGGTGTCGATGATGATGACCTACGTGTGGAGGTGGACACACAGGTGACTATGGAGTCCAATGTGTCGGCCATGAACGGTGTCTGTGTGTCACAATTTCAGTTTCAGTTTCAGTTTCAATTTCTCAAGATCACGTCTCTGCGCTCGGAATGAATTCCATATGAACTAACGTCACAGGTGCCGTGTGATGGAGAAGATCCAGAAGATTATGGCACAAGCCTTAAGCCTGCACGTAAACTCACGAGCTGGCCAGGTCCTGATAGTTCCATAATCCTGGGGTCGTAGGGGATTGAAGTGGCAGCCAGCACCACGAGGGCAGTGCCCATCCCCTCTCCCTCAACTCAAATTCATATTCATGTTTTTTACCAAGACTTCAGAAAGGCAAGAAGGCTAATTGGTCTTCAAGGGGAGGGACCTGGGAAATCAACCTGTCTCTCCAATCTTTTATACCAAGGCATCCAGGCAATGCACTGCTCTTCACGATTTTCAACTGCCGTGGGATCTTTAGCGTGCGCAGCCAGAAGGCACACGGGTCCGACTCGTTTTTCGTGCCTTTCCGAAGGACTAGACGGTTCAGTTCGATTTTCCGGTCAAACTGAAGAGAAAAGCCGAGGTCTCTACGGGGAGTGAACCCTGGAACCTGGAGTTTAGTTATTGGCAAGCGAGCGTCTGAAGCGGAGTCCAATGAGGGAACGGCCAAGACGTCCACAATGGTGGCAGGGAAATGGGTCTGGAGGTTTGGGTGCTGCTACTGCTGTCTTCCTCTGTGCTCGGGGCCTTGGTGATGCTGTCATGTCGGTTTTCCTCCAATGACACTGATGCTTTGTGTGTCAGGGCACGCCAGTCATTCTGATCCTGTCCGCATTCCTCGACCTGCTTGACAAACTGAAAAACCCTTAGCAGGATACCACGTTTGTCAAGACTAACAAAAATGAACATGTCTTGTCTGGTAGAATTCAATACGCGTTCTGATTCTTTTTTTGTGTGTGTGTGTGTTTTTTTTTCCTGGTTCTTGTTTGCTTGAACACAGGCAGTCACACTTGTTTTGGATAACGAAACTGAATAACATGTCAAGACTGACGAAAATGATTTTACTGTCCATCAATAGATAGACATACAGACAGTAGGTTATGACTAATCAAAAATGCCAAGATGTTCATTTATAGAGAGAAATCATCATCACCATCATCAGGTCCCTGCCGCATGGCGTTGGCGACCATGGACTTCCAACCTTCTCTATCTCTCGTTGCCCCTAGCATCTCCCCCACCATCCTCATCCCCAGCAACTCTGCAAGTCCGTCCAGCATTCTCTCCCTGGGTCTACCCGGTGCTGTCTTTCCCTCCAGCTTTCCCGTTGTGACCAGGTGCTCCAAATCCCCCTTCCTCATAAAATGGCCTATAAATGTTGCTTGTCTTTTCTGAATCTTCCTTATGAGTGATCTACTTGTGTCTGCCTCCATCACGACTGTCTCATTAGTTTTCTTTGCTGTCCATGGAACTCTCAACATTCTTCTGAGAAACCACATCACGGCTGCCTCGATCCTGCTCTGGCTTTGCTTGCTGACTGTCCACGCCTCGCATCCGTACAACAGTATTGGTTCTGTTGTGAGAAATACAGATGTTAATTTATAACTAGTATTTCACCATCGCATGTCTAGTCATAAAAAAAAGTCCAGTGAAGAAGGGCATGTGAAACTCTTGGAAAAAAAGAAAAAAAAGAGAGAAAAATGTGCTCCCTGTATCTGCATGCAACTGAGGTTAAAAAGAAAATAAAACCTTACACTCCTGCAGCCAGTCCGTAACCTACAAAAACTTA
>JAPXFY010000013.1:88924276-88926776 GCA_030674185.1 Monoplex corrugatus | reverse complement strand
AACGGGAAAGCTGGATGGAAAAAGAGCACCAGGTAGACCCAGGGAGAAGATACATGTACTAGACGGACTTGCAGAGTGGCTGGGGACAAAGAGGGTGGAAGAGATGCTTGAGGCAACAAGAGATAGAGACAGATAGAAGTCCATGATCGCCAATGCCATGCGGCAGGGCACCTGATGATGATGATGCTTCTACATACAGGAAAGGAAATTTGCATAATTTGAGTAGGGATGTCTGTGTTACTGGATCAATAGGGTGATGTATCTGTGGTTTCTTTTTCTGTTTTTTGTCTGTCTGTCTGTCAGTCTGTCTGTCTGTCTGGTTCTCCCCTCCTCCCTCCCTTCTTTCTCTCTCTCTTTGTCTTTCTCTCCCTTTTTGTCACTCACTGCCTCTCTGTCTCTGTTTGTCTCTATCTCTGTATCTGTCTATCTGTCTTTCTGTCTGTCACTCTCTCTTTCTCAATCTCTCTCTCTCTCTCTCTTTTTTTTCTCTGTCTCTCTCTCTCTCTTTATGTCTCTCTTTATCTGTCTCTGTCTCTCTTTGTCTAATGTCTGTCTTTCTCTATATACACACACACATACACATATACCTATAATATACATATGCACACGTATTCACGCACTTGCCCATGAACACTCACAAATGGACAGGCACAATCACCTATACACATACACACCTGGGCCCACGCACATACACATACATAGAGGAAACCAACATCAAGACAGCTTTTGTGTCGAAATTTGTGATCTTTTAACAATAATAACAAATGTGTGTTCATATGTTAGTGTTGCATATGTCAGCATTACCATAAAACATGCAAACATAAACATTTATGCATACATATTCATCATCATCATGTGCCCTGCTTCATGGCGTTGGCGATCATGGCCCTCCATAAGCATCTATCCCTTGTTGTCGCAAGCACATCTTCCACCCTCTCTGTACTCAGCCACTCTGAAAGTTCGTCCAATATTTTTTTCCATGGGTCTACCTGGTGCTCTCTTTTCTTCCAGCTTTCCTGTTGTGACCAGGTGCTTCAATTCTCCTTTCCTCATAAAATGGCCTATAAATGTTGCCTAACTTTTCTTTACCTTCCTTATGAATGATCTCCTTGTGTCTGCCTCCATCAAGACTGTCTCATTAGTTTTCTTTGCTGTCCATGGAACTCTCAACATTCTTCTTAGAAATCACATCTGGGCTCCCTCAATCTTGTTCTGGCATTGCTTGTTGACAGTCCACGCCTCACAACCATATAACATTATCGGTTCTATATAACATTCAAGAACAGCATACACACTACGTCATTGAAAACCCCTGGACAGGATGGTGGTGGTCCGTCGGTGTCGATGATGATGACCTACGTGTGGAGGTGGACACACAGGTGACTATGGAGTCCAATGTGTCGGCCATGAACGGTGTCTGTGTGTCACAATCTCAGTTTCAGTTTCAGTGTCAGTTTCTCAAGATGACGTTTCCGCGCTCGGAATGAATTCCATATGCAGAAACGTCACAGGTGCCGTGTGATGGAGAAGATCCAGAAGATCACGGCACAAGCCTTAAGCCTGCATGCAAACTATGGCCAGGTCCTGAGGTCCTACACAGATAGTTCCATAATCCTGGGGTCGTAGGGGAGTGAAGTGACAGAGACCTCAACTTTTCCCTGGGCCAGCACCACGAGGGCAGCGCCCATTCCCTCTCTGTCAATTCAAATTCATATTCATTTTTTTTACCAAGACTTCAGAAAGGCAAGAAGGCTAATTGGTCTTCAAGGGTGGGACCTGGGAAATCAACCTGTCTCTCCAATCTTTTATACCAAGGCATCCAGGCAATGCCCTGCTCTTCACAATTTTCAATTGCTGTGGGATCTTTAGCGTGCGCAGCCAGAAGGCACACGGGTCCGACTCGTTTTTCGTCCCCTTCCGAAGGACTAGACGTTCAGTTCGGTCAAATTGAAGAGAAAAGTCGAGGCCTCTACGGGGAGCGAACCCTGGAACCTCATGTTTAGTTATTGGCAGGCGAACGTCTGAAGCGGAGTCCAATGAGGGAACGTCCAAGACGTCCACAATGGTGGCAGGGAAATGGGCCTGGAGGTTTGGGTGCCGCTACTGCTGTCTTCCTCTGTGCTCAGGGCCTTGGTGATGCTGTCACGTCGGTTTTCCTCGAATGACACTGATGCTTTGTGTGTCAGGGCACGCCAGTCATTCTGATCCTGTCCGCATTCCTCGACCTGCTTGACAAACTGAAAAACCCTTGGCAGGATACCACGTTTGTCAAGACTAACAAAAATGAAAATATCTTGTCTGGTAGAATTCAATACACGTTCTGATTCTTTTTTTGTGTGTGTGTGTTTTTTTTCTTCTGGTTCTTGTTTGCTTGAACACAGGCAGTCACACTTGTTTTGGATATCATCATCATCATCATCAGGTCCCTGCCGCATGGCGTTGGCGACCATGGACTTCCAACCATCTCTATCTCTCGTTGCCCCTAGCATCTCCCCCACCC
>JAPXFY010000013.1:88904276-88919276 GCA_030674185.1 Monoplex corrugatus | reverse complement strand
ACACAGACACACACACAGACACACACACAGATACACACACACACACACACACACACACACACACACACACACATACACACACACACACACACACACACACACACACACACAAAACACACACACACAATGAAGTCCTTGTCAACGGCGTGGAAATGCGAAGAAACTGAACTCTGTAACTCCACTATAACAGTAGTTTCCCTTGCGCTTGTCATACCTAAAAAGGTTTAACAAAGATACTGCAAATTTTGCTTATCGTTTTGAAGAAATAAAACCACGAAAACCTCACATAGCTTATGTGTCAAGGCATTTCAATAATATTTCATCAAAATTTTATGATTCAAATATTTTTCTTTTTTTAGATAATTTTCACATCACCTTTGTAATTTCTAATGAAAAGCCAGAGATTACAAATACTTTTAAAGCTGTTCTGTCTCATAGAATACGACCCTGTACACGGTTTTGACGGACATTCTTGTAACATGTTAGAGTCGCTGAACATAACTAAACCTGGTGTGAATACTGGGTTTAGTACTAAAATTATAGTACAAGTTGAATAGAAGTCCATGATCGCCAACGTCATGCGGGCAAGGCACCTGATGATAATGATGATGCTTCTACATACAGGAAAGGAAATTTGCATAATTTGAGTAGGGATGTCTGTGTTATTGGATCAATAGGGTGATATGTATCTGTGGTTTCTTTTTCTGTTTTTTGTCAGTCTGGCTGGCAGGCTCTCTCTCTCTTTCTCTCTCTTTCTCTCTCTCTTTCTTTGTCTTTCTCTCCCTTCTTGTCTCTCACTGCCTCTCTGTCTCTGTATGTCTGTCTGGCTGGCAGGCTCTCTCTCTCTCTCTTTCTTTGTCTTTCTCTCCCATCTTGTCTCTCACTGCCTCTCTGTCTCTGTATGTCTGTCTGTCTGTCATTCTATCTCTCTTTCTCTCTCTGTATGTCTCTCTTTGTTTGTCTCTGTCTCTCTTTGTCTGTCTCTGTCTCTCTTTGTCTGTCTCTGTCTGTCTGTCTATATCTCTATGTCTTTGTCTCTTTGTCTGTGTGTCTGTCTGTCTCTCTCTAATTCTGTTTGCATGTGGATATGTGGGTGTGTATGTATGTATGTGTGTATGTGTGTGTCTGCACGCGTGTGTATGCACGTTATATATATATAGATATATATATATATATAAATATATATATATATATATATACCTATAATATACATATGCACACGTATTCACGCACTTGCCCATGAACACGCACAAATGGACAAGCGCAATCACATACACACCTGGGCGCACGCACATACACATACATAGAGGAACCCGATATCGAGACAGCTTTTGTGTCGAAATTTGTGATCTTTTAACAATAACAACAAATGTCTGTTCATACGTTAGTGTTGCATATGTCAGCATTACCATAAAACATGCAAACATAAACATCTATGCATACATATTCATCATCATCATGTGCCCTGTCTCATGGCGTTGGCGATCATGGCCCTCAATAGGCATCTATCCCTTGTTGTCGCAAGCACATCTTCCACCCTCTCTGTCCTCAGCCATCCTGCAAGTTCGTCCAATATTTTTTCCCTGGGTCTACCTGGTGCTCTCTTTTCATCCAGCTTTCCTGTTGTCACCAGGTGCTCCAATTCCCCTTTCCTCATAAAATGGCCTATAAATGTTGCCTGTCTTTTCCTAATCTTCCTTATGAATGATGTCCTTGTGTCTGCCCTCATCAAGACTGTCTCTTTAGTTTTCTTTGCTGTCCATGGAACTCTCAACATTCTTCTTAGAAACCACATCTGGGCTGCCTCAATCTTGTTCTGGCTTTGCGTGTTGACTGTCCACGCCTCATTACCATATAACATTATCGGTTCTATATAACATTCACGAACGGCATACACACTACCTCGCTCAAAACCCTTGGACAGGATAGTGGTGGTCCATTGGTGTCGATGATGATGACTTACGTGTGGAGGTGAACACACAGGTGACTATGGAGTCCAATGTGTCGGCTATGAACGGTGTCTGTGTGTCACAATTTCAGTTTCAGTTTCAGTTTCAATTTCTAAAGATCACGTCTCTGCGCTTGGAATGAATTCCATATGCAGAAACGTCACATATGCCGTGTGATGGAGAAGATCCAAAAGATCATGGCACAAGCCTTAAGCCTACACGTAAACTCACGAGCTGGCCAGGTCCTGAGGCCCTACGCAGATAGTTCCTTAATCCTGGGGTCGTAGGGGAGTGAAGTGGCAGAGACCTCAACTTTTCCTGCAGCCAGCACCATGAGGGCGGCGCCAATCCCCTCTCCCTTAATTCAAATTCATATTCATGTTTTTTACCAAGACTTCAGAAAGGCAAGAAGGCTAATTGGTCTTCAAGGGGTGGGACCTAGGAAATCAACCTATCTCTCCAATCTTTTATACCAAGACAACCGGGCAATGCTCTGTTCTTCACGATTTTCAACTGCCGTGGGATCTTTAGCGTGCGCAGCCAGAAGGCACACGGGTCCGACTCGTTTTTCGTCCCCTTCCGAAGGACTAGACGTTCAGTTTGATTTTCTGGACAAACTGAAGAAAAAAACCGAGGTCTCTACGGGGAGCGAACCCTGGAACCTCGTGTTTAGTTATTGGCAGGCGAACGTCTGAAGTGGAGTCCAATGAGGGAACGGCCAAGACGTCCACAATGGTGGCAGGGAAATGGGTCTGGAGGTTTGGGTGCCGCTACTGCTGTCTTCCTCTGTGCTCGGGGCCTTGGTGATGCTGTCACGTCGGTTTTCCTCGAATGACACTGATGCTTTGTGTGTCAGGGCACGCCAGTCATTCTGATCCTGTCCGCATTCCTCGACCTGCTTGACAAACTGAAAAACCCTTAGCAGGATACCACGTTTGTCAAGACTAACGAATATGAAAATGTCTTGTCTGGTAGAATTCAATACGCGTTCTGATTCTTTTTTGTGTGTTTTTTTCTGGTTCTTGTTTGCTTGAACACAGGCAGTCACACGTGTTTTGGAAAACGAAACTGAATAACATGTCAAGACTGACGAAAATGATTTTACTGTCCATCAATAGATAGACATACAGATAGTAGATTATGACTAATCAAAAATGCCAAGATGTTCATTTATTGTGAGAAATACAGACGTTAATTTATAAATAGCATGTCACCATAGCATATCTTTTGAAACAAAAAGGACAAGTGAAGAAGGTCATGTGAAACACTTGAAAAGAAAAAAAGAAAAAAAAGAGAAAAATGTGCTTCCTGTATCTGTATGCACCTGAGGTTAAAAGAAAAATAACTTACACTCTCGCAGCCTGTCCGTAACCTACTACAACTTAACCCTTTCATCCCTCACCCTATCCACCAGCTTCCTGCACTGCCCACACCACTGTTCTAATGACAACCGTGATAACGATGATGATGATGATGAAGATGATGTCAGATCTGTAGACTTATCTGTGCGCTAGGGCCTCTGCTTGAGAACAGTGAAACTTGTGTCAATAAAACATAATATCGAAACACACACACACACACACACACAACACACACACACACACACACCACACACACACACACACACACACACACACACACACACAAACACACACACAGACACACAGACACACATATACAGACACACACACACACACACAGACACACACACACAGACACACAGACACACACACACACACACTCAGACACACACACACATACATACAGACACACACACACACACACACACACACACACACACAATCACACAATGAAGTCCCTGTCAACGGCGTGGAAATGCAAGGAAACTGAACTCTGTAACTCCACCATAACAGTAGTTTCCCTTGCTTTTGATATACCTAATAAAGATAAACAAAGATAAGGCAAATTCTGATTATCTTTTTGGACAAATATAACCAAAAGAATCGTACATAGTATTTGTGTCAAATGCACTTTAGTCATGTTTAATTGAAATTTTAAAATTAAAAAAAATTCCCTTTTTACATAATTTCCACATCACCGTTGTAATTTCTAACAAAAAGGCAGAGATTACTAATAGTTTTAAAGCTGGTATAGTATAATGCTTTTATCCGATTTGTCATCTGTTGTTTAAGGTCAACACACTTTTGCGTACTAGAGCCGCTGAACGTAACTAAACCTGGTGTGTATACCGGGTTTAGTAATTATAGTATAAACTGAATATTGGATGTGGTGGGTGACGGATGAAAAATGTAAAACTGTACTAAATATTTAATACGTAAGTTTAGTTCCCAAAAGATTTGGGAAAGGTTTGTTGTGAGAACACTTAACGATGGTGGTTATTTTATAAATTAAATGTTATGGAAAAAATACACACACACACACACACACGCACACAAAACACACACGCACGCACGGCACGTACGCACGCACATAAACACACACACGCCATGTTTACACAAAAGCACACACACAAACACACTCACGCTATGTTCACACACACACACACACACACACACATATTTACATGTACACACACAAAACACACTGGCCATGTTTACACACACACACACACACACACACACAATTTACACACACACACATTCGTACACACACGCACATACAAACACACAAACACATACACACGTACGCACGCGCGCACGCACCCACCCACACACATAGACATACAAACACACACACATACATACACACACACACACACACACACACACACGTTCCAGACAATGTTACCAAAGAACAGCCAAATAGCAAAGAAAGCCAAATACCAAAGAACAGCCAAATACCAAAGAAAGCCGAATACCACAGCACAGCCAAATAGCAAACAAAGCCAAATACCAAAGAACAGCCAAATACCAAAGAACACCCAAATACCACAGAACAGCCAAATATCACAGAAAAGCCAAATACCAAAGAACAGCCAAATACCAAAGAGCAACCAAATACCACAGAACAGCCAAATACCAAAGAACAGTCAGTTACCAAAGAACAGCTAAATACCAAAGAACAGTCAGTTACCAAAGAACAGCCAAATACCAAACAACAGCCAAATACCAAAGAACAGCCAATACCAAAGAACAGCCAAATACCAAAGGACAGCCAAATACCACAGAACAGCCAAATACTAAAGAACAGCCAAATACCAAACAACAGCCAAATACCAAAGAACATGTAAATACCAATGAACACCAAAATACCAAAGAACAGCCAAATACCAATGAACACCAAATTACCAAAGAACACCAAATTACCAAAGAACACCAAAATACCAAAGAACACCAAAATACCAAAGAACAGCCAAATACCACAGAACACCCAAATACCAATGAACACCAAATACCAAAGAACAGCCAAATACCAATGAACACCAAATTACCAAAGAACACCAAATTACCAAAGAACACCAAAATACCAAAGAACAGCCAAATACCAAAGAACACCAAAATACCAAAGAACACTGTACATTTATAGATAAGCATACAGACTGTACATTATGAATGGTGTAAAAGACTAACCAAACATGTCAAGCTGTACATTTATAGATAAACATACAGACTGTACATTATGAATGGTGTAAAAGACTAACCAAACATGTCATGCTGTACATTTATAGTTAAACATACAGACTGTACATTATGAATGGTGTAAAAGACTAACCAAACATGTCATGCTGTATATTTATAGATATACATACAGACTGTACATTATGAATGGTGTAAAAGACTAACCAAACATGTCATGCTGTACATTTATAGATATACATACAGACTGTACATTATGAATGGTGTAAAAGACTAACCAAACATGTCAAGCTGTACATTTATAGATATACATACAGACTGTACATTATGAATGGTGTAAAAGACTAACCAAACATGTCATGCTGTACATTTATAGATATACATACAGACTGTACATTATGAATGGTGTAAAAGACTAACCAAACATGTCAAGCTGTACATTTATAGTTATACATACAGACTGTACATTATGAATGGTGTAAAGACTAACCAAACATGTCATGCTGTACATTTATAGATATACATACAGACTGTACATTATGAATGGTGTAAAAGACTAACCAAACATGTCATGCTGTACATTTATAGATATACATACAGACTGTACATTATGAATGGTGTAAAAGACTAACCAAACATGCCATGCTGTACATTTATAGATATACATACAGACTGTACATTATGAATGGTGTAAAAGACGAACCAAACATGTCATGCTGTACATTTATAGATATACATACAGACTGTACATTATGAATGGTGTAAAAGACTAACCAAACATGCCATGCTGTACATTTATAGTTATACATACAGACTGTACATTATGAATGGTGTAAAAGACTAACCAAACATGTCATGCTGTACATTTATAGTTAAACATACAGACTGTACATTATGAATGGTGTAAAAGACTAACCAAACATGTCATGCTGTACATTTATAGATATACATACAGACTGTACATTATGAATGGTGTAAAAGACTAACCAAACATGTCATGCTGTATATTTATAGATATACATACAGACTGTACATTATGAATGGTGTAAAAGACTAACCAAACATGTAATGCTGTACATTTATAGATAAACATACAGACTGTACATTATGAATGGTGTAAAAGACTAACCAAACATGTCATGCTGTACATTTATAGATAAACATACAGACTGTACATTATGAATGGTGTAAAAGACTAACCAAACATGTCATGCTGTACATTTATAGTTAAACATACAGACGTCACATTACGAATAGTATTTCACCAATGTATGTTTTATTAAAGAAAAAAAGTTTAAAGAAAAGGGAATATGAAGCACTTAAAAAGAAAGAGAGAGAGAGAATGAGACAGACAGACAGGCAGAAAGAGAGAGTTAGAAAGAGAGAGTAAGAGAGAGAGAGAGAGAGAAAGAGAGGAGAGACAGAGAGACACAGAGAGAGAGACAGAGACAGAGGCAGAGAGAAAGAGAGAGAGAGAGAGACAGAGAGAGAGAAGATGTTCCATGTATCTGCATGCAAGTCTGAGGTACAAAAACAACATAACAACAACAACAACAACAAACAAAACAAACAAAACAAAAACAAAACAAAATATCACTCCTGCTGCCTGTCCGTAACCTACAAACACTTAACCTTTCATCCCTCACCCTATCCACCAGCTTCCTGCACTGACCACACCACTATTCTAATGATAACCGTGATAACGATGATGATCATGATGAAGATGATGTCAGAACTGCAGACTTATCTGCGCGCTGGGGCCTCTGCTTGAGAACAATGAAACTTGTAAGTATATAGAAAATAACACTTAATATCGAAACACACACACACACACACACACACACACACACACACACACACACACACACACATACACACACACACAGACGCACACACACACACACACACACACACACGCACGCACACACACAGACACAAACGCATAGACACACACACACACATGCACACACACAGACACACACAGACACACACACAGGCACACAGACACACACACAAACACACACACAGACACACACAGACACACACAGACACACACACAGACACACACACAAACACACACACAGACACACACACAGACACACACAGACACAGAGACACACAAACACACAGACACACAGACACAGACACACACACACACACATCTACAGACACACACACACTCAGAAGATACACACACATATACACACATACAGACACACACACAGACACTTACACAGACACACACAGACACACATACAGACGCACACACACAGACTCACACATACACACACTCAGAAGATACACACACACACACTGATACACACACACAGACACACACAGAGACACACACACACAGACACACACACAGACACACACACAGATACATACACACACACACACACACACACACACATACACACACACACACACACACACACACACACACACACACACACACACACACACACACACAATGAAGTCCTTGTCAACGGCGTGGAAATGCGAAGAAACTGAACTCTGTAACTCCACTATAACAGTAGTTTCCCTTGCGCTTGTCATACCTAAAAAGATTTAACAAAGATGCTGCAAATTTTGATTATCGTTTTGAAGAAATAAAACCACGAAAACCTCACATAGCTTATGTGTCAAGGCATTTCAATAATATTTCATCAAAATTTTATGATTCAAATATTTTTCTTTTTTTAGATAATTTTCACATCACCTTTGTAATTTCTAATGAAAAGCCAGAGATTACTAATACTTTTAAAGCTGTTCTGTCTGATATAATACGACCCTAAACACGGTTTTGACGGACATTCTTGTAACATGTTAGAGTCGCTGAACATAACTAAACCTGGTGTGAATACTGGGTTTAGTACTAAAATTATAGTACAAGTTGAATAGAAGTCCATGATCGCCAACGTCATGTGGGCAAGGCACCTGATGATAATGATGATGCTTCTACATACAGAAAAGGAAATTTGCATAATTTGAGTAGGGATGTCTGTGTTATTGGATCAATAGGGTGATATGTATCTGTGGTTTCTTTTTCTGTTTTTTGTCAGTCTGGCTGGCTGGCTGTCTGGCAGGCTCTCTCTCTCTTTCTCTCTCTCTTTCTTTGTCTTTCTCTCCCTTCTTGTCTCTCACTGCCTCTCTGTCTCTGTATGTCTGTCTGTCTGTCAGTCTGGCTGGCAGGCTCTCTCTCTCTCTCTCTTTCTCTCTCTCTTTCTTTGTCTTTCTCCCCCATCTTGTCTCTCACTGCCTCTCTGTCTCTGTATGTCTGTCTGTCTGTCATTCTATCTCTCTTTCTCTCTCTGTATGTCTCTCTTTGTTTGTCTCTGTCTCTCTTTGTCTGTCTCTGTCTCTCTTTGTCTGTCTCTGTCTGTCTGTCTATATCTCTGTGTCTATGTCTTTGTCTCTTTGTCTGTGTGTCTGTCTGTCTCTCTCTAATTCTGTTTGCATGTGGATATGTGTGCATGTGGGTGTGTATGTATGTATGTGTGTATGTGTGTGTCTGCACGCGTGTGTATGCACGTTATATATATATAGATATATATATATATAAATATATATATATATATATATACCTATAATATACATATGCACACGTATTCACGCACTTGCCCATGAACACGCACAAATGGACAAGCGCAATCACATACACACCTGGGCGCACGCACATACACATACATAGAGGAACCCGATATCGAGACAGCTTTTGTGTCGAAATTTGTGATCTTTTAACAATAACAACAAATGTGTGTTCATACGTTAGTGTTGCATATGTCAGCATTACCATAAAACATGCAAACATAAACATCTATGCATACACATTCATCATCATCATGTGCCCTGTCTCATGGCGTTGGCGATCATGGCCCTCAATAGGCATCTATCCCTTGTTGTCGCAAGCACATCTTCCACCCTCTCTGTCCTCAGCCATCCTGCAAGTTCGTCCAATATTTTTTCCCTGGGTCTACCTGGTGCTCTCTTTCCATCCAGCTTTCCTGTTGTCACCAGGTGCTCCAATTCCCCTTTCCTCATAAAATGGCCTATAAATGTTGCCTGTCTTTTCCTAATCTTCCTTATGAATGATGTCCTTGTGTCTGCCTCCATCAAGACTGTCTCTAGTTTTCTTTGCTGTCCATGGAACTCTCAACATTCTTCTTAGAAACCACATCTGGGCTGCCTCAATCTTGTTCTGGCTTTGCGTGTTGACTGTCCACGCCTCATTACCATATAATATTATCGGTTCTATATAACATTCACGAACGGCATACACACTACCTCGCTCAAAACCCTTGGACAGGATAGTGGTGGTCCATCGGTGTCGATGATGATGACTTACGTGTGGAGGTGAACACACAGGTGACTATGGAGTCCAATGTGTCGGCTATGAACGGTGTCTGTGTGTCACAATTTCAGTTTCAGTTTCAGTTTCAATTTCTAAAGATCACGTCTCTGCGCTTGGAATGAATTCCATATGCAGAAACGTCACATATGCCGTGTGATGGAGAAGATCCAAAAGATCATGGCACAAGCCTGAAGCCTACACGTAAACTCACGAGCTGGCCACGTCCTGAGGTCCTACGCAGATAGTTCCATAATCCTGGGGTCTTAGGGGGTTGAAGTGGCAGAGACCTCAACTTTTCCTGCAGCCAGCACCATGAGGGCGGCGCCAATCCCCTCTCCCTTAATTCAAATTCATATTCATGTTTTTTACCAAGACTTCAGAAAGGGAAGAAGGCTAATTGGTCTTCAAGGGGTGGGACCTAGGAAATCAACCTATCTCTCCAATCTTTTATACCAAGACAACCGGGCAATGCTCTGTTCTTCACGATTTTCAACTGCCGTGGGATCTTTAGCGTGCGCAGCCAGAAGGCACACGGGTCCGACTCGTTTTTCGTCCCCTTCCGAAGGACTAGACGTTCAGTTTGATTTTCTGGACAAACTGAAGAAAAAAAACCGAGGTCTCTATGGGGAGCGAACCCTGGAACCTCATGTTTAGTTATTGGCAGGCGAACGTCTGAAGTGGAGTCCAATGAGGGAACGGCCAAGACGTCCACAATGGTGGCAGGGAAATGGGCCTGGAGGTTTGGGTGCCGCTACTGCTGTCTTCCTCTGTGCTCGGGGCCTTGGTGATGCTGTCACGTCGGTTTTCCTCGAATGACACTGATGCTTTGTGTGTCAGGGCACGCCAGTCATTCTGATCCTGTCCGCATTCCTCGACCTGCTTGACAAACTGAAAAACCCTTGGCAGGATACCACGTTTGTCAAGACTAACGAATATGAAAATGTCTTGTCTGGTAGAATTCAATACGCGTTCTGATTCTTTTTTTGTGTGTTTTTTTCTGGTTCTTGTTTGCTTGAACACAGGCAGTCACACGTGTTTTGGATAACGAAACTGAATAGCATGTCAAGACTGACGAAAATGATTTTACTGTCCATCAATAGATAGACATACAGTTAGTAGATTATGAATAATCAAAAATGCCAAGATGTTCATTTATTGTGAGAAATACAGACGTTAATTTATAAGTAGTATGTCACCATAGCATGTCTTTTGAAAAAAAAGTACAAGTGAAGAAGGTCATGTGAAACACTTGAAAAGAAAAAAAAGAAAAAAAAAGAGAAAAATGTGCTCCCTGTATCTGTATGCACCTGAGGTTAAAAGAAAAATAACTTACACTACCGCAGCCTGTACGTAACCTACTAAAACTTAACCCTTTCATCCCTCACCCTATCCACCAGCTTCCTGCACTGACCACTCCACTGTTCTAATGATAACCATGATAACGATGATGATCATGATGAAGATGATGTCAGATCTGCAGACTTATCTGCGCGCTGGGGCCTCTGCTTGAGAACAGTGTATTTTGTCAATAGAACTTTATATCGAAACACACACACACACACACACACACACACACACACACACACACACACACACACACACACATGCACACACACACAAACACACACACACAAGCACACACACACACACAAGAACAAAAACACACAGACACGCATAGACACAAACACACACAGACGCACACACACATACACACAAACACAAGCATACACACATACACACACACAAACACACACATACACAAAGACAGACAGACACACACAGAAAGACACACACACACATACACAGACACACACACAGACACACACACAGACACACACACACACTCAGACACACACACATACATACACACACACACTCACACACACACACACAGAGACACACAGACACACAGACACACAAACACACAGAGACACGCACAGACACAAACACACACAGACGCATACACACATACACACAAACACAAGCATACACACATACACACACACAGACACACATACACACACACACAGATACACACACACACAAACACACACAGACACGCACAGACACAAACACACACAGACGCACACACACACATACACGTACACAAACACAAGCATACACACATACACACACACAAACACATACATACACAAAGACAGTCAGACACACACACAGACACACACACACGCACATACACACACAGACACACACACACAGACACACACACAGACACACACACACACAGACACACACACACACACACACACTCAGACACACACACAGACACACATACATACAGACACACACACACACTCAGAAGATACACATACATACAAACACACAAACACACAGACACACACACACAGACACACCAACACACACACACACACACACACACACACACACACACACACACACACACACACACACACACACACACACAGTCCCTGTCAACGGCGTGGAAATGCAAGGAAACTGAACTCTGTAAATCCACCATACCAGTAGTTTCCCTTGCTGTTGATATACCTAATAAAGATAAACAAAGATAATGCAAATTCTGATTATCTTTTTGTACAAATATAACCACAAGAATCGTACATAGTATTTGTGTCAAATTCTCTTTAGTCATGTTTAATTGAATTCATAAAATTTGAAAAATTTCCCTTTTTACATAATTTCCACATCAGCGTTGTAATTTCTAACGAAAAGGCAGAGATCATTAATAGTTTTAAAGCTGCATTGTGGCATAGAATAATGCTTTTATCTGATTTGTGATCTGTCGACTAGGGTTGCCAGTGCGTTGTGTACTAGAGCCGCTGAACGTAACTAAACCTGGTGTGTATACCGGGTTTAGTAATTACAGTATAAACTGAGTATTGGTTGAAAATGTAAAACTGTACTAAATATTTAATACATAAGTTTAGTTTCCGAAAGATTTGGGAAAGGTTGGTTGTGAGAAGACTTAACGATGGTGGTTATTTTATAAATTAAATGTTATGGAAAAAATACACATACACACACCATAATCAGACACACATGCACACACGCAATATTCAAACATGCACACACGCAATATTCAAACACACACGCACGCACGCACGCACATAAACACACACACGCCATGTTTACACAAACGCACACACACATATACACACATACAAACGGACGCACACAAACACACATGCAATGTTCACACACACACACACACAAATATTTACACTTACAAAACACACACACCCACACATACACCACACATTTACACACACACATTCACACACACACACACACACACACACACACGTGCACATACACATACAAACACATGAAAACACATACACACGCTCGCACGCGCGCACGCACCCACCCACACACATCCACATACACATACAAACACACACACACACACACACACACACACACATGCACACATTCAAGACAATGTTACCAAAGAACACCCAAATACCAAAAGCTAAAGAACAGCCATCCATAACACCAATAAGAACAGCCAAATACCAAAGAACAGCCAAATACCAAATGAACAGCCAAATACCAAAGAACAGCCAAATACCAAGAACAGCCAAATACCATATAAAAGAACCAGAACCAAAAATACAAAAGAACAGCCAAATACCATAGAACAGCCAAATACCAAAGAACAGCCAAATACCCAATAAAGAACAGCATACAAGAACAGCCAACTACCAAAGAACAGCCAAATACCAAAAACAGCATACAAAACACCCAAATACCAAAGAACAGCCAAATACATAGAACACCCAAATACCAAAGAACAGCCAAATACCAAAGAACAGCCAAATACCAAAGAACAGCCAAATACTAAAGAACAGCCAAATACCAAAAACAGCCAAATACCAAAGAACAGCCAAATACCAAAGAACAGCAAATACCAAAGAACAACCAAATACCAAGAACAGCCAATACCATAGAACACCCAAATACCAAAGAACAGCCAAATACCATAGAACAGCCAAATACAAGAACACACCAAATACCAAAGAACAGCCAAATACCAAAGAACAGCCAAATACCAAAGAACAGCCAAATACCAAAGAACAGCCAAATACCAAAGAACACCCAAATACCAAGAACAGCCAAATACCATAGAACACCCAAATACAAAAGAACAGCCAATACCATAGAACACCCAAATACCAAAGAACACCCAAATACCAAGAACAGCCAAATACTATAGAACAGCCAAATACCAAAGAACACCCAAATACCATAGAACAGCCAAATACCAAGAACAGCCAAATACCAATAGAATACCCAAATACCAAGAACACCCAAATACCAAGAACAGCCAAATACCAAAGAACACACAACCATAGACAGCCAATATACCAAAGAACAGAAATACCAAAGAACACCAAATACCAAAGAACAGCCAATACCATAGAACAGCAAATACCAAAACAGCCATAGAACAGCCAAATACCAAGAACAGCCAAATACCATAGAACAGCCCAAATACCAAAGAACAGCCAAATACCAAAGAACAGCCAAATACCAAAGAACAGCCAAATACCATAGAACAGCCAAATACCAAAGAACAGCCAAATACCAAAGAACAGCCAAATACCAAAGAACAGCCAAATACCAAAGAACAGCGAAATACCATAGAACAGCCAAATACCACAGAACAGCCAAATACCATAGAACAGCCAAATACCATAGAACAGCCAAATACCACAGAACAGCCAAATACTAAAGAACAGCCAAATAACACAGAAAAGCCAAATACCAAAGAACAGCTAAATACCATAGAACAGCCAAATACTAAAGAACAGCCAAATACTAAAGAACAGCCAAATACTAAAGAACAGCCAAATACCAAAGAACAGCCAAATACCAAAGAACAGCCAAACACCAAGGAACATGTAAATACAACCACATATGCATACACATGGTATAAAAGACTAAGCAAACATGTCATGCTGTACATTTATAGATATACATACAGACTGTACATTATGAATGGTGTAAAAGACTAACCAAACATGTCAAGCTGTACATTTATAGATAAACATACAGACTGTACATTATGAATGGTGTAAAAGACTAACCAAACATGTCATGCTGTACATTTACAGTTAAACATACAGACGTCACATTA